>PVJL010002149.1:191442-203281 GCA_004026885.1 Lyroderma lyra | reverse complement strand
CGGGGAGTTTGAGCCCTGGGGTTCAGAGGGTCAGGGTTCAGAGGGTGCTACTTGTCCGTCCTCGCTTGTGGTTGACGGCTTGGCTGGGTATAGAACGTCGGGTTGGAAATGGCTCCTCGCAGAATGCCGGGGCATCGCTTCGTTTCCTTCCAGAGCCCCTCGGGGAGCCTGCCCTGCCGCTCCTCGTTCCCTCAGCACAGCCGCCGTCCTCGTCCCTCTCCTGGGGGCGAGCGTCACAGAGATGTGCCCCGCCGTGGGTGCTGGGTGTGGCACGTGGGGCGGTTCAGTTCTGAGGCGGGTATTTGGGTGTCGCAGCTCCTGGATTGGTCCTGGGGGTTTCTTAAGCGGCAGATAGTTTTCACCTTAATCTTCACCTTTTTTCTGGGAGTTGTCCTAAGTCACCTTCCAAGCTTTCTTATTGAACTTTATTCTCACAATCGTATTTTAAAATTTCTTTTTTTTTTTTTCTTCTTTTGGGTAGTTGAACTTAGGCCGCGGCGCTGAGAGCTCCGAAGCCTTAGCCCCTACACCCCCAGGGAACCCCCGTATTTTAACATTTTTAATAGCACGCTCTTTTTCTTCGTTCTCTCTTCATGCAAATGAGTTTTTCTCTGTCGGTGTCACCTCCTCGTGGCAGTGTCTGTCTGTGGGAGTCGTTTGTGCTGGGGGCTCCCTGGGCGTGGCCAGCAGCCTGTGTGGGGGCGGCTGGTAGCTTGCTTTCCAGGGCTCGGCTGGCTGTTGAGGGGATCCCAGAAAGATTCCGCGCAGAGGTTTTCCCTCTGGGTGCGTCAGCTCTGTAGGCGATGCCCTTGGATTTCTTGTGTCTGGCGGTTTGTGCGCAGGAACAGGGACTGGTGGTTCTCTGAGGAGGTCCCCCCCCCACCTCCCTCGCTTGGCACAGATCGGACCTTAGAACCAGCCTGCTCATTTCCGGCCTCCTTCCGCCGCGGCCGAATCTGGTGCCCTCTCTCTGGGCTTTGGGACCAGGTGTCTTCTCTCCTCGCCCGGGGCCCGTTGCCTGCACTGTGGGATGTGGCTCTTTCCTGCTAAGGGTAATGGTAGTGGACACCTGAGGGGCTACTCTGTGGCTTCATGGCTGCCCTCGGAGGATATGAGGGCCTTATTCCCACTCTGAGCACCGAGAGTCAGTGGCTGGCCTGAGGCTGCCCAGCTGGTAGGCGGTGGGGCTGGGATTTGAACCCAGGCCACCCGACACCAGTCCATGCCCCTTCACTGCTGCCTGGTCCCCTCTCTGCTGAATGTCACCCTTGCTGGTGTCCTCTCTTATCTACTGGGTGTCTTTCTAAGTGGGTCGTGGAAGGGCTGAGATAAGAGAGTGTGTTTAGTCGGCTTTCTTCCTCAGGCAGTTCTGACCCTTAGCCTGATCACTTGGAAATGCTGAAGTGCATTTCCCATCTGGGCCTGGGGACAGCAGATGGGGACAGAGTGGGATGTATCTGAGGACACATGCAAACAGCACTACTGCAGCACCTGCAGAGCAGCCCCCACCTCACGTCAGTGATTGTTAACAGATTTGCCTGATTTCGTCACAAATGCTAACTTTCAAGTTGTAACATTTTATCTTAAAAACTAGGTCAGAAAAAGAGTGCACGCCAGTATCACGTACAGTTCTTCGGCGATGCCCCGGAAAGAGCCTGGATATTTGAGAAGAGCCTGGTAGCCTTTGAAGGAGAAGGACAGTTTGAAAAACTGTGCCAGGAGAGCGCCAGGCAGGCACCCACGAAGGCCGAGAAAGTGAAGGTGACAGCTGCCCCTCGAGTGCCGTTTCGGACCGGGAGTTTTATTCGTATTCCCGGTCACTGGCCTTGTTTTGAACGTCCGGTTGCTTGGAGTATGGAATGGCTGCTCATGTCTGTCGTCGTTTGCTGTGCCCACGCGTGCCGCGCCAAAGTGACACGGCTGGCTCTTCTCACTGTGGGATGACTCTTCGGGGTCCTTTGCTTTATGATGTTTGCTTTCCTTTTATTATGGACATAGAGATACATGTTACACATTACATACGTGTATTACATCAGTTACATGTAATTAAGATTGATTTCTGACTTAAAGAAACAGTTACTATATTGGGCCGAACTCTGTCTAAGCCTTCAAATTAATGGGTTTTTAGGGTTTTTGATTTCTAAATTTAGAAATCTGACCTTCTAAAAGTACCCTTTCAATTTAGGGTAGGTTGACTTTTATGATTTTAAAATGAAACATGTAATGTCTTATGTTTTCTCTTCAGCTGTTGAAACCTATTTCTGGGAAGCTGAGGGCCCAGTGGGAGATGGGGATCATTCAGGCCGAGGAGGCTGCGAGCATGTCAGTGGAGGAGCGGAAAGCCAAGTTCACGTTCCTCTACGTGGGGGACCAGCTTCATCTGAACCCTCACGCAGCTAAGGAGGCAGGCGTTGCTGTGGAGCCTCTGGGGGCCGTGGTGGGGTCCTCGGGGGTCCCCGAAGGAGCTGCTGAGGACCTCAAGCCTGTGGGAGAGGAGGGTGTGCCCATCAAGAGAAGGCGGCGAGCCAAGCCCTCTGGCTCTGCTGAGAGCCACGAGGGTGGCCCTGGGACTCTGAAGACCACGCCTCAGAAGCTGGCAGAGGCGGACCCCAGGCGGGGAGTGGGGTCTCCTCCTGGGAGGAGGAGGGCCGTAGCCTCCACCCCACGAAGCAGGAAGGGGGACACGGCATCCCAGTTCTTGGTCTTCTGTCAGAAGCACAGGGATGAGGTTGGTGCTGTGATGACTTCCGGGGTGTGTGTCTTCCTTCTGGGGCGTTCCTGGGCTCGAGGAGCACCCCTCAGGGCAGACTGTCTGCTTTTCAGTGTTGTCGGCGCAGGCAGGCGTAGTGGGCTCACGTGGGTGTTAGATCAGAGGGGGAGGCGTGGTTAGGGAGCAGCCCCGTGGAGCTTCGGGGTGACTGAGTGCTCCTCCCGTGTAGGTGAGAGGGTGCTCGGGGCGGCCGGGCAGGCTTCACGGCGCTGCCCTTTGCTGGAACCTCGTCCCGCTTGTTAACTCAGGCCCCGGGCGAGCGGCTTCTCCGGAGGCTGTGCCGAAGCTGCCGGTGGGAGGGTGCGCAGGCCGCCACATCCCCGTGTAGCCACGGCACGTGTATGTGGAGTGCTTATCGCCGTGGTATTGGGAAGGACAGTGACAGATCAGTGACGAAAACATTTGAGTACCTTTCTGCATCGTCTTCGTAGACCGCACCGCGTGTGAGGACTTCGTAAAGCCTCAGCTGTGTCGTCCGGCGCAAGTGGGTGGGTCGGTGGGGCTTTTCTCAGGAATGCAAGGGTGGTGCAGTGTCACGGTCTGCTGCGAATTTCTGTGTCGCAGATTAAATGGCTGTGGCCGTCAACCGAGAAGAGACTTGGTAAGTCACTGCTCTGTGATGCACAGTCAGCCAGCCAGATTGGAAGGGGACTTTCCTGATGTGCTGCAGGGCTTCTGTCGAGATCTCTCAGCGAGCGTCCTAACTAGTTAATGCAACTTGAGAAGCCTTCTCTTTAGGGCCAGGAACAAGGCAGGTCGCCTTTCTGTCCCACCTGTGGTGAACGTTGTAGGGAGAATACTAGCCGGTGCAGTAAGATAAGAAAAGTAAAAGAGACGTGATAGTGAGGGGACAGACGGAGCTGACGTTGTAGAGGTCTGTGTAGAAAACTTGGGAGGATCTGCAGAAACTCTGGAGTTCATGAGCGTTCTCCAGGACCGCTGGATGTAGGATGGGTGTACAAGAGCAGACAGACCGGAAACGCTCTGTGAAAAAGCGTGCCACAAAACACGAGGCACCAGGAGTAAGCACGGACACTACGTGTGATGTTTTGAGAGAAATAATTGCTTTTCAGCAGACCCAAGTCAGTAGGGACATTCCATCGGTGTGTGGGAACCTTCGGGATTCCAAAGCTGGAATCGAGTGTGCCCCGATGCTACAGGACAATGAGTTGGGACAGTCCCAGCAAGGGGACCCGCAGCAGTTTCTCTGCACTTCCCAAGTGGAGGCGGACAGCCACCTAGCGGTGCTCGGCCTGAGGGCTGGCCTGCCACAGAGGAAGTCCATTACTGAAAACAGCGGGTGCCGGGGACACCAGAGGGGACACCAGAGGCAGCCTCTGCGGGCGCTGACACCTGGCGAGGGCGTGGCCCAGCCGGAAGCACGTGGGCACAGCCGGGCCTTCTGGGCTGGGCCTGGGGCAGCGGGGCGGGGCTCTGACGGGCACACTCTGGACAGCCCAGTCTGCTTCCGCGTGCTCCAGATTATGGAAGCAAAGTGGGTTACTGGGGCATCAGAGCCACTCTCCAGAGGCTCCCCTTCGGCTTTTGGGGACCCACCTTGTTCTGGACAGTCTGCCAGCCAAAGCCTGTCGCCCCAGGGCCTGCCCGCAGGGGCGCTCGCAGTGCAGTACCGCAGCCCTGGCTCTGGGCGCCCCCCACAGACCCGCTCTGCTTGGTTTTGCCATTGGCGTCCCACGGCAGGTGCCCAGGGAAGACTCAGCCCCTCGCAGCCTGCCGCCTCCGGGGCTGAGGCCCGGCGTCTGCCAGCCAGCGTGCTCTCCGACTGCCACTCCCAGCTGTTACCCACCCGTTTTTGCCGGTTCTGTAGTAACTCTGGATCCCCCTAGAACCATCTGGGTCTTTCCAGGTTGTCTCACCCTTTTTGGGAGCAGCCGCACATCGCACCCAAGGCTGGTCTTCCTTTGGTTGTCAGCTCATTGATCAGTGGCCAGGCCTCAAGGGCCAGAGCTCCATGGAGCTTCCTGGCTGCCTTCTAGGGTCACTAGATGTAGTGGTTTTGGAGAAGTCGTCCTCGCACCCCTCACCGTTTCCTGCATTTGCATAGACACAGCCAGGTGTTTGCAGCAAGTGACAGCACTGGCTAAGCACTGTTCCCCTTGACGCTTTTCTGGGATGTGAGTGTGGGGATGACGTGGGAACAGAACTGCCAGGTGTTGGGTTCTGAAGGGCCGGGCACTGGATTTTGTACAGAACGAAACCCAACTGCATCGCGGCACTCAGGCCCTGCCGCACCCTGTGCTGTGTCCCCAGGTCGTTGCTGAGCACCCAGATGCCTCTGGCGAGGAGATCGAAGAGCTACTTGGGTCCCAGTGGGACATGCTCAGCGAGAAGCAGAAGGCGCGCTACCACACCAAGTTCGCCCCCATGGCCTCCGCCCAGTCTGAGGAAGACTCCGGTAAACCTGAAGCTGGGTCGACGTGCGTGGCCTTGGGGCGGCGGGGGTCTCCTGCCCTCCCCGACCCAGACCTGGTGTGCTCACAGTGGGCTGCTCTGCTGTCTGCGCTCCCTCCCTCACTGTCACAAGAGCTGTTCCTTGTGACACCGTCCGGCCTGTGGACTCCCCACGTTTCTCCCTGAGTTGGGTGGGCACTCTGGCCCCTGCAGCCTGTGGGGTGGTAGCAGGGAGGATACGGAGGAGCAGGGTGTGTGGGCCATTGCTAGGGCTGTGGGCTTCTGGGAGGGGCCAGGGCCAGACTTCAGGCCTGTGTCCCCCAGGGACACTGCCCTCCTGGCCGGGCCGGGGGGGGGATGGCCATGGCAGGCGGGGGGTTTGGGACCAGTAGGGGACATTCTCAGCCCGTCTGCCTGGGAGCCTTCAGGGTGAGGAAGGGACTGTGCACTGAGCTTGTCTGTGGTGTCCTCGGGTCCCCTCAGGCCTTAAAGTTTGAAAAACAGAGCATGCTGTCCTGCTCTGGGCAGGGGCCAGAGAAGGGAGACGGGAGTCCGTCAGCTTTGGAGAGTGTAATAATGGTCAGATTTGTCGTCTGTGTGCTTGGACACACACGTGGAAAACTGATGTTTTTAATGTAAAAATAAGTGTGACGTGTTCGGGTGTCAATTTAAAATACAAAAAATCCTGTGTCTCTCAAGGTTCGTCATTGAAGAGTTTTGGAGAGGCCAAACGTAAAGTGTTTCAAGACTCACCTAAAAGGAGACCGAGACCCAGAAGTAATTGCCGCGCGCCTGTGCTCTGGCCGTGCCTCTAGCCCAGCGCCGTGTGTGTGGCCGTACCGTGCTCGTCCGCGTGACCGTCCTGTCTGTTCACACGTCTCCCCCTGGCTCTGTAGGGCTGTCTGGCTCCCGCGCCTCAGCCGTCGCTGTCTAGTTAGACTAAGTCTGTACTCTGCTCAGTTTGTCCAGTGTCCACTGCGAACACGCTGCCTTCGAGGAGGGAGGGTGTTTAGGGTTCGTGTTGTCCTGAGAGGCGGGGGCCAGCCTGGCATTCGGTCACAGGCCTTCCGTGACTGGCTTGTCTGAGGGCGAGTTGGCATTTCCCAAAGCCCCGTTCAGCCTCCCCTTAAAGAGTAAATGTGAAGGTGATTGTGTCACATTTTGTCATTTTGGCTGTCACCGAGTCTGTAGTACAAAGGAGGGGAAGGGGAAGGGTCTCTTTCTGCCCCCAGTGTGTGTCAGGTGTGAGCTCCTTCCGGGAGGCCCATTACCCTCCCTTCCGGGAACCCCCCTTTCCCCCGCCAGCAGCCACAGTCATGGTCTCACGTCCACGGTGTCAGCTGTCCCATCCTCTTAGTGTCAGGCGTTCAGACAGAGCCCACACGGCCTTTTTCTGTCCGGAACGGCGCTGCCTCGCTCTGGGCTGGGGTCGGGTCCCTCATGTAAAGGGAAGAGGGGCCGTCGGTGATGGCCGTGCAGCAGGTGTCTAGCTCAGTGAGCCCTGCTGACCAGGGGCAGCTCTGATGCAGGGGTTCTGGGCAGCCGGCTGGCTGGGCAGACGCCGTGGCACCTGCTCCGCAACCCTCTTCCTGAGGTCCCCTTGGGCCCGGAGCAGAGCTTAGTGAGGCCACTCAGCCTGGGGCTGGCGGCTGGAGAGACCAGCGCTCTGCTCAGCTGGCTCCCGGGATGCCAGGCCCGGCCCTGAGCACGAGTGCCAGCCCTGGGCACCACCAGTGCCACGGGGCTCACGGACGGCAGTGCCCTCCCACGGGGTGTTTGATGGTAGTCCAGGAGTAAACGCTGAACCTTGGAAAGCAGTCGTGCAAATGGAAACACTGGATCTGTATTTAAAATAAACGTTGGCGTGCTGAAATGAATGCTCTCTCTAGAATTTACACTCTTACCTGATGTCTTACTTCTTACGTCTGTGCTGTGTGGATTGGCTGACACTGCTGGGGACACCTAGTACATGGCAGTTAAACATCTGGGTAGCCCTTAATTTGCAGATAACTGTAGTGGTCTACTTAAGATGCTTCTTTAAGGAACTGTATAAAAATAGCAAGTTGCATATTTTTTAAAGTTCAATTTAAATTCCCCGAGTCTTTGAATGTTGGGAAGTAAAGGATTTTTTAAAAAAACACTGAATTATATTAAATTTAGTGATATAGCACAATAAAATATGCTTATAAAGAGTACTGATGTAATAGTCTCTAGGTGACAGGAGGGGCTTCCAGTATTGGATGGTATAGGAAGCGGTCCCTTGCCGTTGACAACATGCAGAGGTCTGCCCTGTACCGCTAGGCCCTGGTGGTCCATGGGACCCCGGGAGACCACCCTGGGCTGGGTTTGCGCACTGAGTGCCCCAGGAGGTGTTCAGTGCTCTGGGGGGCACTCGGAGTGTTTTTCATGTAAGTCTCCCCATCCCCATTCCAAGGTAACTTAAATGGGAAAAAAAGAACCCACACGAGGCGGACACAGGACCCTATGGGAGACGCTGACGTTGAGGATGCACCCAGGAAAAGACTCAGGACTGATCGGCATGGTCTGTGGAAGGTAATTACCTCCGGGTTTGCCTGGGTGGAGGACCACGTGCTGTGCGGCCCTCAGCCCCGTGGGCGGCTGCGTTTCCTGGAGATGTTGGGGGGGTGGTCCCCGTTGGGTGTAGCGGGCTGGCTTTTCTCTGCGTGCCTTTGAGAAGGCTGCTGAAGAGAGCAGGTTGTGGACCTGCGCCTTTAACCCAAACCTCGGACACTTGGCTGTCCCAGAAAAATACTCAAGCACTTGGACTAATACTTGAAGTGTATTTAGATCCCACAAAACTGTTACTAAAAATGACTTGTCAACAGGGCTGACTATGCAATGTGTACATGAGTTGATGTGAAAACATCAAAATCTGTTGGCAATACCTGGTATGCTTCAGTAAAAAGCTTCAGGAGCCTGTTAGAGATGTTGGGGATAGATTTTACATTCAATTCGTCAGTAATTCCCGCTGGGAGTAGTGAGTGCCCTGCAGCCCCTCTGATGCAGGTGAAGGGCCAGGTCACAGGCAGTGCTAGCTGTTCCCGCGGTCGGGGGCGGGTGGTCCCGTGAGCACGGGGGGCGGCGTGGTCCCGCGAGCGCCGGGGGCAGTGTTCACCCGGCACCTGCTGCGGAGGAGCGTTGACCACGGTCCATCGGGCTGAAGCAGCGGTGGGTTGTCATTGAGCGTGCCCGGTGGTGCTCTGGTCTGAGGGCGTGTGAGTCCCGACCAGCTTGGACTGAGCTTAAATAGACTCTGTGCCTTGTCCCTGAGCCTGTGTTCTCAGTGACAGTGCCGGCAGAGCAGCTGTCCTGACTCGCGGCTCCGCGTGGAGCTTCGCGCTGTCTGTCACTGAGGGAGGCAGTTGCTGCTTCTGTGCTTTGGCTCCGTCTCGAGGACTGGACAGGAGCGCTCCCCCCGCGCTCAGTGTGCACGTGCACCCGCTGCGTCCCCATGCGCAGGCTCCAGAGCCATTGCTGCAGCTCAGAGGTCAGTCAGCTCTGGAGCACCTGCTGGTGCCGCTGGTTTCCACGTGTCCAGGGCGCCGGCACCATCGGACGTGGGCTGCGCTGGCCTGCTCCGGGCGCTGCTGCTGCTGCTTTGAAGTGTTTGCAGAAACGAGTTAACCTCACACAGTGCTCCTGGACGTGTGAATCCCCAAGTCCACACTGCGCGGCGAGGTGGAGACATGTCCCTAGCGCGCAGCTGCAGGGTGGACCGTGGCACGAAGCCGCGGTGTCCCCTCCGGGGGTGGGGGTGGGGGTTCCACGAGCCTCGCGCGGCTCCGGTGCTGTGGGGAGGCGCCTCCCGCAGCATCCGTTTGTGAGTGCAGGGCACACGGGGGCCACCCGTCCTCGTTTGCCGTTTCTCCGCGGTGAGGTGCGCTTTAACGGTGGTCAGACTGAGGTTTCTCTGGAGCTCGGGTCAGGATGGGAAATGGCCGGTGTGCTGCGCGGGTGGGGACCTGGGCACGGACCTGGCCCTGTGAGCGTGGGGATGTTCGGCTGGCTCGTCGGCTGCGGCTGGTTGGGGCATCTCAGCACTGGGACCTGTTAGGGCAGGTCTTGGCGAGGTCCCTTCCCTCCCAGAGACAGGGGCGGGGGGCCGCCGCTGGTGACGCTGCCGCCGCTGGTGACGCTGCCGCCGCTGGTGACGCGCATGCGTGGGGCACGTTTATTTCTGTCGTGCAGCTTCCCAATGACCTGCTGCTCACAGCAGATTTCTCCTTTCCGCTCTCTTTGCTCTCCTTTTCTTTTTTTTTAATAACAGAGAGAGACGATCGCTGACAAAACGGCCCGGACGAGCTCGTGCAAGGCCCTAGAGGCAGCCTCCTCGCTGAAGAGCCAGGCAGGTAATGTGGTCGGCACCCCTTCCCGTGGGCTCCTTGGGGTGTCCTGGCTGGGCTGGGTCAGCAGCCGTCCGAGGAGTCGACAGGGAAGCTCGAGGGGGTAAAGAGGACGCTCCCGGCCACGTTCGTGTATTAGTTGTCGTAACGATTCAGCTAACTTACTGAAGTCACCTTTGTGCCGACTTCTACTTGACTTTACTGCTCTCAGTCAAGGTTGTTCTGGAGATGTGATTTCAGGCGGAAATGTCGGGGTTTCTTTCTTGATGGTGCCACTGGCCCCACCGCTGTGGAAGGTCGTCTCTGTGTAGAGGGGAGCAGGAAGTCCAGTGCTGACTGCCGTGGGCTGCACGTGTTGAAGAAAAGGAGTTGAGAACGTTTGTGAGAAAGAACTGTCAGAACAGTGAAAGGTGGCGTCAGGCCGCCTTCTGCCTTTGTGTCGATGATTCTTTTTGGTGTATCTGGTAGTTCATGACAGGAAGCCTCCCACCTCCCGCTCTTAGTTAGAAAGGAGAACAGAATTCAGGGGCGTACGTGAAGATGAGATCGGCTCTGTTCCCCCCTTTTTTTCCTGCATGAGGCGCTGTGCTGGTGTTTGAGAATCAGTTAAACAGACTTAGGAACGGGGGCTTGTGAGCTGTTGGAATACTGAGTAGCTACTCGGTGGTACGCGGGGATCGTTACTGTCACGGATGGCAGTGGGGTTGGGGTTGTATTTAAAACCTTCCTTCCGGAGATGTGTGTGCTGACATTTTCATGGGTGAAAGGATGTGCCTGGGATGTGCTCCAGAAGAGCGTGGTGGGGGTGTGGAGCCGGCTGTGGGGGCAGCCGTGCTGGACCTGGCAGGTGGTCCGGGGGGCCGGGCAGGGGACGATGTCTGGCTTAGTTTTACAGTCACGTTTCCCCACAGTAAGCAGCTACGCCCGTCCTGCGGCCCAGGAGCCCAGCAGGGCCGTCTTCAGGACTTCCTTTGTCGGGGGTGCTCCCAGAGCGGCAGAGACGGGGGGCTTAGGAGGTCAGACTTGACTCTGTGCCCCGAAATTGTCTGCAGGAACGAAGCACCTGTCGGACGCCTGCAAGCCTCTGAAGAAGCGGGGCCGGGCCTCCACGGCGGCGGCGGCTCTCGCATTCAGCAAGAGCTCATCTCCTTCTGCCTCCTTAACTGAGAACGAGGTAAAGTCACGGTGCTAACGACAGCTTGGCGGCACGGGGGCCGGGTAGTTACCCAGGTTGAAGTGTGAGTCGAGGTCAGGCGTCCTCAGCATAACACTGGTGTTCTCCACTGATGTAGGCGAGGGTTAGGTCCTGTCAACTATGTAAAAGCCTTAAAATGGAAAAAAGTCACCATCGTAGTCTATTTGAGCTCTCGAAACACAAATGCACGCGCACTCGGTGTGTGTGTTAATGTACGTGGATGTGCGTTAGGACTGATGCACGGCTGTTCTCGAAACCTGTCTCAAACTGGCGTGCTGTTTGAAGCCCTCACACTGTAGCCTTTCACGTGACAGCAAGTGCCCTCTGTCCTGCTGACGCTGCTCACTGTGCACTCCCCCGGGGGATGGAGGGGTGTCCACAGGGTCTCCTGGTTCCTGTGGCTTTTGGACCGTGACTCCCGGAGGGACGTCCTTATGTGTCCCATGGCTCTGGGTCCATGTCTCTTTTTGGTCCTTTAAATTCCGGCTTATTCTTAGATACTTGAGCATCGAGGTGAGTCAGAACTGCCAGGGTCATTTGACTCCTGTTTTTCTGGACTTGCAGGATGATGAGAGCGAAATAATAGCTGTTTGAGGCTAATGCTGTTGTTGTGTCGTGACATCTAGACTTCATCATCGAACCTTAAGTCTTTGCTATGGCAAGAAACAAAACAGAAGCTAGCCCCCAAATGCAGACGTGACACGTTTTAGTGACGACCCCAGGAGCTTGTTTTCAGGCTTTAACTTCTTGTTACTTTGTTTCCTGTGGTTCTCTTTGGCTCACGGCCCACGTGAGTCCTGTTTTTAGAATACTGAGGAGGAGAAGTTGACCTTGGCCTTTCTCGGTACAAGGTAGTGAGGCAGGGGATGGAGAGACCCCTCACTCTGTCGGGTCAGAAGGTGGCACTTCTGACCTGACCTCTGGTGGGGACCCTCAGCCACCACCTCTCATTAGACGAGGGGCAGGCCTTCCGGAATGGAGGTGTCTTCCTGCCCTGCAGCCCAGGACCCCGGGCAGCCGAGGAGCCGCAGGCAGGCCTGGAGCTCACTGCTCCCAGTCCGTGGCCATGCAGGCTCAGAGCACACACACACCCTCCCC
>PVJL010002149.1:0-191342 GCA_004026885.1 Lyroderma lyra | reverse complement strand
TGCTTGTCCAAGTTCAGATTAGTATCCTAAAAAAAAAAAATGGAAAAATGGCCTGCAGTTCTGAAGAATGCTCATTAAATAAAAGGTTTCAGTTCCATAGACCCTTTTGCTTAAGTTGGCCTTTTTGTTCAAAAATTTTTAATGAGCTTTTCTTGCCTCATCGTGTTTTGCCCCATTTACTCAGTTGAATTTTTACTAATACTCTTGTCAGATACAATCAAAAGAATACCAGACTGCTCCAGTGGTGCCTGGTGTTCCCAACCTATGTCACGTGTGTCACAGGGCCGACCTGGCGGCTCCCACGCGTTGCCAGACACTCGTGCTGAACTGAGACTTAGATGAAGCATTTTATACTCGTTAGACTTAGTGGATTGTTAAATCGTTAGGACTGGGGACATGGATGGACTGTCACATGCATTTATGTGTTATATACGTCACAGCCACACACTCTCTCGCCCTTCGAAGGTGACACGTAAGTCCCACTGTGTGTCCTGTTCCTCATGTAGAAACACTGAGGTGACTGACAAGGCCTTTGCCATCAGGCCACTTCCGTGTGGCTTCTGTGAGTCTCTCATTTATAAGTTCATTTGCACAGAATGCTGTTCCCTAAAAGCACCTGAGATGACCCAGAGGCCTGTCTGTTACGTGTCAGCACGACCGAACCGCACGCAGAATGCGCTCATGACACGCAGCCCGCCGCACGCCGTCTAGCACGTGAGGCAGACTGTCGTGTGGGGACGCAGCCTGCAGCCGCGGGGTCCGCCTCTGGCGGGGCCCTCAGCCCCTCCTCGGGCCACACGCCCTTTGCACGTTTGTGTAGATTCTCCTTCCCATCGCTCTCGATCGAAGTCAGGAATTTTCGTAGAGTTTGGTATTTCAAGACATTTTAGGTCACGTCGTGGTTTAAATTCTTCCCACAAAAGGTATGTGTGATGAATAAAACTTGTGTTAGAGCCGTTATGACATGGTACTTGCTACGTCACCTAGCGAGGAGACTTGATTACAGTTACACACTTGCATGACAAGGGCCTGTGAAGGAGTTAATGTGATTTAAGTGTTTGTAACTGCATTTCTTATTCCCTTAGTAGAGCAAATTCTTATTTTTTTCGCCTTCACTGGTAACAGCTTTTATGGGAGCCCACACCAGTCAAGTTGGACTTGAACCCAGCTGCCCTGTGCTGCACTTAAAATGGTGTAATATTCCAGGATGTCTGCTGCAGGTGGTGTATCGTCGTACACACTGAGTGGCATTCCTGTCACATCATTGTATGGAAGATGTGTGTAATCTTTTATTGGTATTAACAAACACATACAATGAAGAACACAGATCACACATTATAAGACCAAGGTAAGACCCCTGATCAAGGCCATGCAGCCAGCCACACTCATCTCACGGCAGACACGTCCACATCCCCGCCGTTGGGGTAGGTTCCGGTTGCAGGGCCGCCCCGAAGACGTTCATCTTGTTCGGGGCCGCTTTTCCCCTCTCGTTCGTACTGACTGGATTGTTACTGAAAACGTAGCACCTGCACCTTCAGGACCAGAGCAGACAGCACACAGTGGGAGGAGTCCTCGTTGCCGTGGGAGCGCGCTCAGTCCCGTAGACGGTGGCTCCGGCGTGAGGGCAGCGGGAGCTTTGATTCTGCGCTTTTTTTACTAAGCAGTTTTACTATGACACTAGCTAGAGCCATTTGTAGCAAAACCACCATTTGCGGTGTCATTGCCAACCATGTAACAACTCGACTCCATGACCACTGCGTGGAGGACAGCGTCGGGCGGGCACTGCCTGTCCGCTGCCCCGTGTCAGCTGCTGCTGTAGAACATCAGCCATCGCATTCGGTGTCTCAGTCTAGGGGACCCCCGGGTGCTGTGTGTGCCCCGGGGCCCGCACGTTTGCGCGGTTGGGCTCCGCCGCTCACGGAGGCAGGAGCCGTGCGGCCCACGTCCCAAGGGATGGCACTCGGGCCATCCCAGCAGGCTCTTGCAACGGGTCTAACCTTTTGTGAAAGTTTCTGAGTTAGTACTTGTGTTCTGAGCCGTTAAGTAATGTGACGCATGTGACATGGTGCCTGGCGCCTTGCACAAGGACTCAGCGGTTCGCTGTTGTGACAATAATGGTTATAACAATAAAAGAATAAATCAGCATCATTCCATTTTTATCCAAAAGCATAAGTTTTTTTTGGCATGAGGAGCGTCCTGCACCTGAGGCTAGAACAGGCCTGGGAGTGGCAGACGCTGGGTCTGTCTGAGTGACACCACTGGGCACTGGACTGGCTGCGGGCTGGTGGCGTGGCTGTGCTTGGGCACAGCCGGGCGCATGGCCTCGGGAGCGGTCCGAGCCGCGCTGCTCCTCAGGGACTCGGAGAAGCTCAGGAGCGATGCAGGGCTCTCAAATAGTGAGTCACCACGTAAAAAGATGTGAAGAAAGGTGTGGTGTAAAAATGGCCCTAGTTCAAGGAAGATCACCGGAACTAAAGCTTGCCCGAAAGGCGTGTGGCAGGAGTTGTGAGGCTTGCTTTGAAATTGTACAGTGCGTTGACTTTTGGGTGGTGGCCGGCCAGCCAGCCACCAAAGTGACAGGTGCGTTAGGGTCAGCCACCACAGGGTGCCCTCCTCTGTGGTGAGGGAGGCAATGGCTGTCAGGGCGGCTCCACAGCGTGTCCGCAGAGCAGCACCAGGTATGCATCGGCTGAGCACACAGGGGGCGTGGGGGAGGCCGTGTCCCCCTGGGGACATCACGAAGTGACCAGGCAGGCAGAGGCAGGTGTGCTCAGCACCCTGCAGCGGGGGACGGTCCTACATAGGGCAGAACTGTCCTGCTCCAAATACCAGTGGAGGCCTCGCTGAGGGACACCCAGCCTCCTGGAGTGGGTGAGTGGGGAGGGATGCTCTGGAGGAGCTTAGGGACGAGGACCGGTGTGTCCGCAGGAGTCCATAGATTCATTACGCTGCAGAATTTAACGTGGTCTTTCTTCATGAGCTGAAGAAGTCACAACAGCGCTGATGTCCCTGGTCCTGGGTCCTTTGCACTGCCTGTCATAGAGGTGAATTTTGCTTATGCTGCACAGAATCACTGTGGTGCCATCTTCCACGCCCCGCGTGTGTGTCAGGTGCTCTAGTACAAAACGTGCGTTTGCAAGAGGTGGAAACTTGTCCAAATACACACAAGTTTAGATCGCAGCAGGTCTGAGAGTGAGAGCAGTGCAGTGGTGGAGCAGCACCGTGCGTGCTGCCCGCGTGCATGTGCGGTAGGGGTCCTGCCCCGCCTCCTGGGGCCGGGCGCCCCTCTCCCCCGTGGGCGTCCCTCAGAGCTGACGCAGAGGCCACATGTCTCAGCAGGTGTGAGGAACGCGGGCAGCCGCACCTCGGTGCTCTTTGTAGTAAACCTTATACCTGTTACGCCTCTGTCTCCCACCTGAGAAGCACCCGAGAGGGAGTTCCTGGAAACCAACAGGAAACCTGAAGGAGCTGCTCAAGGAAGCAGCATCAGGAACCTCGGGCAGGAGGCGCTCTGCGCGCGTGGGGGGTCTCCCCGCTCCGTCCTCCGGCGGCATTTAGCCTGCTGCTCAGGTGGTCTCTGAGGCCCCAGCCTCAGGTCTGCCTGATGCCGCGGTTTTCGTACCAAGTCCACGTGCAGGTTTCAGAGGGAGCGCTGGGGCCGGGCAGTGGGACAGGGGAGACGGCCATTGCCAGAGGCTTATGGGGTTGGGGACAGTCACAGCTGAACGCAGCAGAGGAGAGGATGGAGAAGAGCAGGAGACGTGATGGGTGGGGACATGCTTGTCACGCCCGTGGTCTCTGGCCCTGGCCTGCTGGCCCAGGATTTGTGGCCCGGTGGTGGGCGTGTGCTGAGAGGAGGCCGTGGGTCAGCACCGGCTTCCAAAACCGAGCGGCGCCTGCCCTGGGCAGTGTGAGCAAAGTGGTGGTCAGGGAAGGCCCTTGAGAGGGTCCGTGGCCCGGCGCCTGACGTGAGGGGGCCCAGCGGCGGTCGTGTCAGCACCACTGCTGCAGCAGTCTGAGCGCCTTTACTCGCAGGACAGTCCGTTCGCTGGGCCGCGTCCCCTGGGAGGAGGGGCTGGGGAGCGACTTGCCGGCGCCAGGCCCCCTGCCGCCGATTCCGCCAGCAAGCGGGCCCTCGTCCGAGGGGTGGACGTGAGGTGGGCTCGCTGTGACCACGACACGTTCACCCGGTTGCTTTTCCGGGGGGTTTCTGACTTGGCACACTCTGAGCCGGACCTGGGCCGCCGGCGGACTTGGTGCGGAGCTGTGGCCTGGTGTGCTTTTCATGTCCGTAACTGTCACCGCAGCGTTTAGAAAACGTGAGCAGAGTGCTTGCGGAGGACTCCTGTTAAGGTCGAGAGTCCAAATTACAGTCTTGCGGAAACAACTGAAACTTGACCGTCGTAGCAGGAGGTTTCTCAGGACGCGCTCAGATCGGCCACTGGCCTGTGGGCACTCAGAGTTGGTGGTGGTGGTGGTTAGAGAACTAGGCTGCCCCCTCCACGTTTTAGGGGTTTGGGTCAGTGAAATTGATTTTGATCCCTTAAGTACTGGTTTTGCTTGCTGTTTTGCCTAGAATACCAGAAATAACCACTGATTTACTTGCCGGCGATGGGAAACTAAGTGTCCTGAGCAGGTAGAACATCGCGGACGTGTTCCTTTGGCTGCCTGGGGCGTTTTCACCAGCCGGTGCCCCTCCCGCAGTGCTCAGGGTCAGTGTCAGAACCCTCTCATCTTGTTAGACACCTCTGTAGCTGGAGGGTTACCCGTTGTACCCACGTGTGTAGTTTCTTCTGGCCTACATGTACTGGTTGGGGTTTTGCATGTAATTTTTCGGCATGTGTTGTGAAGGGTGCTAGCCAATCAGGTATACTGTCTCTTCCTGAAGTGACTGAGGTGGCAGTAGGGGTGGCCAGGCTCAGTGACTCTGTGTGCTTTGTTACTGTCTCCAAGTCTATGGCATGGCCACAGCTGAGACAAAGTCGGGTCGATAGGGTTACTTTAGAGACTCATTCTGGCTGTGACAAGGGCTGGCCTTGAATGTGCAGTGGCAGCCGCCCGGCCTGACCCTGCTCTTGCTGTCATCTCCTGGGACTCTGTGACCAGCAGAAGCGGCCTGGCTTAGGAGGGTGTGAGCACAGTGCCGGGGTGTGGGCTGCAGGCCTGCTCTCACCGACTCAGACCGAGCCCCAGGATTAGGGCAGTTAGGGAAGCTTCTCATCTGTGTGGTCTAGAAGGGTTGATTTAACAACAGTTACTGTGAACTATGGTAGTTTAGGTGATGAATGACTCATTTAAACATTATCTTCAACCCACTCTATAACATTTCACCACGATACTAACTTGGAAGGCCTGTGGGAGGTCAGCCTTTTGGTATTAAGTGGATGGAACCTGCCGAGCACAGGATTCTTACCTCTCGTAACCCCCAAACACCGTGTGGAAAAGCACTTCCGGTTCCCGGTCTCTCTCTCCACAGAAGTGTAACTGAAGCATGAAAACGTTGGTTTATAGAAATATTTATTGTCCACGGTCTGTATTTGTATTTCAAAAATGACGTAGTATTCAACTTGTGAGGGAATCTGTTTTGTTAACAAATTTAAAATTCAATGTGTGTCATACCATCTGAAGTGGCCCAGGGGACTGATTTCCAGTCACAGCAGGGAGGACCTGCCTGGGATTCGCATGAGTCACCCTGTGTGGCCGCATCGGTTCTAGAAGTTGGTCCAAGTACCCTCACCAGGTTACATTGTGTCCATGACTTTCACCTTGCGAACCCCCGGCCGCATGTACTAAGGAGCCTGCATTCCCTGCCGTGAAGGAATGTGTTTCTGAGGCAAGTAGGCGGGTTGATACTGTCACCCTGAGTAGAGAGCAGAGCAAGTGTTTTCAGATGCAAGAAAACGTTGAGAAGTCAGGAGCTAAGCCGCTGGGGCGCGGCTGCGGTGGACTCGGGGAGCACCGGGGGAGTCCCTACGAGTCTGTGTCCCATCAGTTACTCCACTCTCCTTTTTCCAAATGCATCCTACTGGATATGGAATAGACCCTAGATGTCGTAGACTGAGATGCGGGACTGTGTTGGGACCATACAGGTGACCGTGTGGCTTTCACAAACGCATCTCCGAGTAAGTACGGTCACCTTGTGCACGTGGAGACGGGGCCCGCAGCTGGAGCCCTGCGCTGGCGCCTGTGGGCTCTGCGGGAGGCTCGCTGGGCGGAGAGCTGGAGCCCCCCTGCGCTCCTGTCTGTCGAGTTGCTGGAGGGGGCTGGGGAGGCCGGGCAGGGTCTGCAATCTGTGTCATGGATGTACTATTGTAAGGTCTGTATTCTGTACGTGTATCTCAGAGCCCGAGCAGGAAACGAGCCTCATGTGTGTCTCTGACATTTATATTTCCACTCAGAATGTGTATTCAGTGTTTATTTCCGCGAAACAGACTCTGTTAACTTAGGAAATATCGCCCAGTGGAAACGTGCTAACTTTTCTGTAAATCTTAAATAAACGGTGCTGTTCCTTCCTCTGACCCAGGACTGGTCTGTGTTTTCTGTCTTGCTCTCCATGCACTTTTTCTTCTAGCCTCGGGATTTGTCCAGCCACGCTGAGGGGAGAACATGGGGTGGCGGGTAGGGTGCTGGGCCACCCCCCAGCCTACGCCCGAAGGCCCTGCCGTCAGGGCCTTGGGCTGGGCTGCTGGGTCAGGGCTGCCCTCGGCGACCGCGTGCGCTGCTCTCGGAGCAGCCGGGCCAGGCGGTGTGGCAGGTCCTCTCGATGCCTGTCCCCAGTGCGGCAGCCTTGCTTGGAGCCCGCAGTGTCCATCTGCGCCCCCCTGCCCCACATCTGGTGCATGTGTCAGCTCTGGGGTTTGAGCTCAGCGTTTCCCCAAGCCGCCT
Source organism: Lyroderma lyra (assembly GCA_004026885.1). Taxonomy (NCBI): domain Eukaryota; kingdom Metazoa; phylum Chordata; class Mammalia; order Chiroptera; family Megadermatidae; genus Lyroderma; species Lyroderma lyra. The sequence continues at coordinate 184,457 of PVJL010002149.1, read as the reverse complement.
TCTGTCTGGGTGTTGGTATCAAAGCAGTAGGAGGGGAGGTGCCCGGCCGCGCGCCTGGCAGCCTCGCAGTGACAGTTCCTCAATGTGAGGTCCCTGCAGTTTAGTGTTCGTGCCCACCATTTCCATCCTCCTGGAGAAGGTGAGGAAATCAAGTTTAAAAGGTCGCTGTCTCTTAAGACTGTTATTATGGGATGTGTCAAGCATTGGAGAGTGTCAAGGCTGGCACTGTGGCCACACACCTGCCACGCCTGCCACAGACCCCGGTCAGAGCCAACAGATCTGTCAGAACAAGTCAGCACAGCCCGTGTCCCTTGGTCCCCTGCGATGCGAGCTGAGTCTGGGGAACGCTCACTACTGAGGCTACGGAATTGGGTGGATGGCTGGGTGGGCTGTGGTGGTCTGTTCTGTTTTCCAGTTTTTCATGTGGCCCCATTTCAATTTCTGGCTTTTGTGTTCACTGGCGAACAGCAAGCCCATAACACAACCACTTGTTACTGAGGTGGATGGGAAACGTAGTTGAAACTTTCGCGCTCTTGAAAAAGTCAGTTTTCAACATTTATTTACCTAACACCAGCCCAATACTATATGTGTTTTTAGGTGGGTTTTTTTGTTTTTTAAATCTGGAACTGATATGTAAGAACGTTTTCTAATTCAAGACGGACTGATTTCCATTTAAAGATGTGTTGTTGCTGGTCCGGTGGTCCGGGAGAGTGCTGTGTACGAGGGTGGGGAGCGGGGGGCGCGGCCTTGTGAGGTCTGAGAAGTGGGCAAGCCGGTGAAATGCAACCTGGGGGCCGGCCCATCCGCAGAGATGCCACGCCCTCCTCACCTTGCCGGCCCCACCCCTCCCCTCCGGTGGGGAACGTAGGCCGTGGGAGGGGGACGCCAGGGGGTGGTGAGTCAGGGCGAGACATCTGGCACACGGACGCGCCTCCGGGGTGCGTGACAGTCTCGCACAGCAGTCGTGGGGTGAGCAGGGCCACAGTCTGGAGGCTCACGTTTCGACTCTTGCCTGGCGATAGTCGGACCTTAACCGGCTGGGCAAGAAAGGTCAAGCCCGCCCTAGGCCGCTTAACTCGCACATGGGGTTTTCATAAACGTTACTTCACTTTTAAGGGATATTAAATGAAACTTAAACCTTTTGCCTCATATACATACGTGTGCTAAATATGGAGTAGAATCAAGTCCATTTTGAATTTCTACACAGCTTATCGACAAGTTGTATTGCCACAAAAGCCAGTTGATGACGTGCCTTGGCCATAAAGAGCTGGCAGCACGGAGAGAGCGTGGAGAAGGCCTGTGCGCGCGCATGTGGCATGGGGGCCGGGTGGGCGTGTCTCTGAGGCTGCTCTGTGACTAGTCAACTGTCACCCGCCTCATTCCTCTCCAGGTCTCGGACGGGCCAGGAGACGAGCCCTTGGAGTCCCCGTATGAAAGTGCAGACGAAACACAGACCGAAGTGTCCGTCTCCTCAAAAAAGTCTGAACGTGGAGTCGCTGCCAAAAAGGAGCACGTGTGCCAGGTGAGGGGGCGGCGCCATTGTTAGTCCCTTAGTGCACGGGCGGGAGGGGGGGGCCCAGGTGGATGGGAGTGAGCCTGGTCAGCGTCTCTTCCCTCCACCCTGTCTCCCTGGTGCATGGTCGTTGCCAAGGGCCCTTTTGGGTTCCCCGCTGCCGGCCCCAGTCTGCGGGGGTGGGGTGGGGTGGGGTGTGGGCGTGGGCGTGGCCTCCATCTGCGTGGGTGGGGGATGGGGTGGGGAGAGCGTGGCCCCGTTCCTGGGCGGAGTGGGCATGCCTTCATTCCTGCGCCTGCCCGTGTCCCTTCGCCCAGCTGTGCGAGAAGACCGGCGGCCTCCTGCTGTGCGAGGGACCCTGCTGCGGAGCCTTCCACCTGGCCTGCCTCGGCCTGTCCCGGAGGCCGGAAGGGAGGTTCACCTGCAGCGAGTGCACTTCAGGCAAGTGGCTCACGGAGGGCTTGTCCCCAGGGTGACAGTCCCCTTGCAGCCCCCTTCGTAGCGTGGGCTCAGGCGCCTCTGCAGGTGCATCCTGCGCACGCCGGCTCAGACCGGGGACACCGGCGGAGAGCAAGCCCCGCCCACACATGCTGCCCCCTTGGTGGCCCCCACCCATAGCTTCCCTCGCTGGGCGGCAGGTGTTGCCACTGTCCTGAAAAAGACCCCAACGGTGCAGTGCAGTCTAAGGGGGCTGGCGGAGGAGTGGCTGGCAGCTGGCCGCGGGTCTGCCGCGCGCCGTCCCGAGGGCCTGGCGTCGCTAGTGCGGGGGCTGCTCGGTCTCGGTCTCGGTCTCGGTCTCGGGAGGTGCGGTGTGCGTCTGAGCTCCGCCTCCACGGAAGGAGCAGCTCCATGCTCGTCCCCCGCAGTCACCACTCCTCTGCTCCGGGCGGGCGCATGGCTGGGGCGCTCCTGCGCTGGCCCGGCGTCCCGGGGGTGGGGGTGGGGGTGGGGTCCCCGAGTCAAGGCCGCGTGGTGGGACAGCTCTCCCGGGGCCTGTCTGCCGGTGGCTGGGTGCTGCTCTCATTTGGAGCAGCCCCGTGCTGCAGGCTTCTCGCCGCCCAGCCAGACTCCTGGCCTGCGCCAAGGTCACCCTGCTGGCAGGTGGCCCTGAGCCCGGGCCACGTGGTGGCCGGACACAGGACCAGCTGTCGCAGCGCCGCCGCCCGCACGGTGGTGGGGCATGGGGGCTCAGGGCCTAGAGCTAATGCCTGTTCTTGCGTCTCTCTCCCGCCCCCCTCACCGCGTCTTAGGGGTCCACTCGTGCTTCGTGTGCAAGGAGAGCGAGGCGGACGTCAAGCGCTGCGTCGTGTCGCAGTGTGGGAAGTTCTACCACGAGGCGTGTGTGAGGAAGTTCCCGCTGACGGTGTTCGAGAGCCGCGGCTTCCGCTGCCCGCTGCACAGCTGCGTGAGCTGCCACGCGTCCAACCCCTCCCACCCGCGGCCGGCGAAAGGTGCGTCCCCGGGGCAGCGGCGTGGGGGGGGGGGAGGCGGGGGGGCGGGGGGGCGGGGCGCCGCGGCCTGGGAGGCGTCGCCTGAGGGCTTAGTCGCGCTTGTATTTGAGCAACGGCGCTTGTTCCCTTAGGGACTCAGCACAGCTTGGGTTGGGGTTTTTCTTGACAAAGGACCTGCCCGCCCCCCTCCTGTTCTCCGTGTCACCTTGAAGAGCCTTAATTTTGAATCACTGTGGTAGATTGTGTTTGTCCTTCTTTTAATGGCCCTCCTTACACGACTTTAAAGTCAGGTGATCGGCATTGTTCGCCGCCCTCAGGGGAGCTGTGGGGGCGACTCCTGGCATCTAGTGGGTGGGGCCCCGGGATGCTGCTGCACACTGCCCGGTGCCCAGTGCCCACGGGCCCACACGCGCAGCGCCCGGCGGAGAAGCCCTGCTGACCTCACTGTAGTGGCGGCATTTTACGTGCCTGACCGTGTCCTCAGAGTTGTTTTGGGGCACCTTTGCCTTGAGGAGAGGTCTTCACAGCACCTATTATGCGTTCTTTCCCTCTCCACCTAGTCCTCTTGCTTCTCGAATCCTCGGTTTGTTCCGGCCTGAACTTCCCAACGGTGCGCAGGCGGCTCTGTCTCTGTAGCTGCCCGTGCACTGCGAGGGGTCCTCAGCCTGCGTCTCTGCCGCCAGGTAAAATGATGCGTTGCGTTCGCTGCCCGGTCGCCTATCACGGAGGGGATGCGTGTCTGGCCGCGGGCTCCTCGGTGATCGCTTCCCACAGCATCATCTGCCCAGGCCACTTCACCGCCCGGAAGGGAAAGAGGCACCACGCCCACGTCAACGTCAGCTGGTGCTTCGTGTGCTCCAAAGGTGAGGCCGGCCGCGTGTTCGGGGATGCAGCCTGCTGCGGGGCTCTGTGTGCCCCGGGAGCCGCTGCCCACCCGCTCGCTGCGTGTCTGGCTGCCCGCAGTGGGTCCCGTGTTTTCCTGTGTGCTGCTACAGTGTGACTGTCTCAGACTCGTGCACCGTCCTCCGTGGGGGAGTCAATGCTCCCGAGTCAGCATGTGGGTGACGGTTCAGACGGCTGCGCGGGAGCCGTGTGTGCCAGAGCCGCATATGTAGGAGCTGGGTGTGGAGGAGCTGGCTGTGCCGGAGCTGCGTGCCCCGGAGTTGGGTGCGCCGGAGCTGCGTGCCCCGGAGCTGGGTGCGCCGGAGCTGTGTGCGCCGGAGTTGGGTGCACCAGAGCTGGGTGCACCGGAGCTGGGTGCGCCAGAGCTGGCTGCGCCAGTGCTGAGTGCGCCGGAGCTGTGTATGCCGGAGCTGGGTGCGCCGGAGCTGTGCCGGAGTTAGGTGTGCCAGAACTGGGTGCGCCGGAGCTGGCTTTGCCGGTGCTGAGTGTGCTGGAGCTGTGTGTGCCAGAGTTGGGTGTGCCGGAGCTGCGTGTGGAGGAGCTGAGTGTGCCGGATCTGTGGGTGGTGGGGGCGCGACCGGGCCAAGCCCACCCCACGGCTGAGCACTGCCTGCCTTACAGGGGGGCGCCTCCTGTGCTGTGAGTCCTGCCCCGCGGCCTTCCACCCTGACTGCCTGAACATGGACATGCCGGACGGCAGCTGGTTCTGCAACGACTGCCGGGCCGGGAAGAAGCTGCACTTCCGGGACGTCGTCTGGGTGAAGCTCGGGAACTACAGGTGTGCGGCCCGGGGCGGGGCTGGCTCGCCCTGTTCACATGTGTTCTTTTTGCTTTGCAGAGCTTACCGTGCTGAAGTCATGCCACTCTCTCTGAAGAGTCTGTGAATCCTGTTTTTAATATTTATAATAGATGGTGGCCGGCAGAAGTTTGCCATCCCAAAAATGTCCCCCCAAATATTCAGAAAATGAAGCACGAGGTTGGAGAATTCCCTGTGTTTTTCTTTGGGTCTAAAGATTATTACTGGACGCATCAGGCGCGAGTGTTCCCGTACATGGAGGGGGACCGGGGCAGCCGCTACCACGGCGTCAGAGGCATCGGCAGAGTCTTCAAAAACGGTACGGAAGTCGGGTGTCCATCCGATTCTCTGCGTGCTTCGAAATCGGACGGTCGAGTTCTGTAGGAGACTTGGAACTGAGCGTGTTGGCTGTGCTTCAGACTAGAAGAGGGTGGGGGTGCAGACTGACTGGTGAGGCACCGTCAGGACACACTGTGATCGCCACAGGACTCTGCGTTGTGATCATTGCCACTAAGAGGCATGAAAGCTGCTTCAGGGTGACTCCAGTACCCACGTGCAAGGGTGCCGGGGGCTTTGCGTCATGGAGCGAGGGTGTGGAGGGAGCCCCCCAGCTGGGCACTCCTTGTGCCCTGGGTGCGAGGTAGCTCAGTGGCTGTCACACACTGGGCCTCCGGTACGGGCAGGTAGACAGAATACCAGCCCGATCGCACAGCCGGTGGGTGGGACACTGGGGCCATGGGCACTGTCATCCAGGGGACTGGGCTGGAGGAGGAGGTGCTCGCTGGGCCAGGACGGAGTAAGGACACTGTGCACACAGCCAGTTCAGGGACAGTGAGAGCAAGTCACAGCCGATAGCACCTCGAGGGCTGGCTGCACTGAGTGGAGCACCTCCCCCATCCTTTGGGGTCACTCATGTGTCTCAGAGAGTGAGGGAGAGATGATGACACAGGGGCCACCAAACATGGTGAGTGTCAGAGCTGACTGGTACGTTGGGGAGCGGGACCTCTCGTCCCCTGGCTCCCGGCGCCGGAGTCCTGTGGGGCTGGCCGCAGCTCCAGCCTGACAGGGGACGCCTGGGTGTGGGCCCCCTGACCCTGGCGTGGGCGCGTCCTCAGGGCTCCTTTTCTCCTTGAGAGAAACCAAATTGCATTTCCGCTTCCGAGCTTGAGACAGTGAGTGTTGGTGCCTGGTATTTTGTCACCACGTCACAGCCGAGGGTGGGGACCATGGGGCCCTGTGCTTTTTGGTGAGCTGGCACAAAGCAGCAGCCTGGTTCTTAGCCACCTGGATCCCTGGCGTGCCCTTGGTTGAAAGGTTTGGCAGCGTTTAAAATTCCTGCCTTTTACCCGCTGCCACAACCCCTCGTGTTATGGAAACTGCACGAGGTGAGTGTTTACAAGGAGCCACTGAGGGGACGTGAAGGCCGGTGCGATCGCACACTGACCCCCGTTACTCGTGTTGCCCCGACTTTCAGCACTGCAAGAAGCCGAAGCTCGTTTCCGTGAAATCAAACTTGAAAGGGAGGCCAGAGAGACGCAGGAGAGCGAGCGCAAGCCCCCGCCGTACAAGCACATCAAGGTGACAGCGGCGGGGTCCCGTGTGCACGGGGGCGACTGGGTGGGGGCAAGGCCGGGGGTGGGGGTTCAGTTTCATCTGAGAGCGAGAGGTTCAGCTGACCACCAGCGGGGGCCAGGGGAGCCCACTGTCCCCACGCACTGGGGCCACACGGGGACCAGAGGCATGCAGCCACCGCCTCTGAGACAACGATGTCTCCTCAGAGGGTGTGGCGGGCAGGGCAGGACAGGGGCAGTTCTGAGTGTGTTTGCCTAGGGAACCCGGGGCCACCTCACAGGCATCTGCGCTCAGCACCGGGGCCGTCCCCAGCCCTCACCCGGGGCCCTGCGGCCTTCTGACGTGCCAGTCAAGGGCTCCGTTTCTGAGCCCGCAAGTTCATGTGTGCAGGAGGCGTTGCCTGTGCTGGCTGCCTCCTCGAGGGGAGTTCCAGGAAGAGCACCCCCCGAGTCAGAGAGCCTGGAACTTACGGATTCTCGGGGCATGTTTCCGATTGTCCTCCAAGGGCTGCACCATTGGCCACCCCCCACGGGGCTGTGGTGCCTTCATCCCGTCTGGCCTCCCTGCCTCCGTCTTCTCTGCTACCTGGTGGTTTGCTCACTCTTGTCCCACCAACAGTACACGGGGTGCATGTGGGCGGGGGCTGGGCCCGGAGGCCCACACCTCCCGGGCGCCTCTGTGGGGCGCTGTGGAGAGCGCGGGTGTCGCGTGTCTCTGGTCTCTTACTGGGTAAGCGTCAGCTCTCCTAAACGAGGACACGAGCACGAAGAGAGCAGACGCGGGAGCCCACCTCAAGCCGCAGGTCCACCTAGAGCTGCCTGCCACCCGGGCAAGGGCCTCTGTGACGAGTGTGTGGGCTGCCGGACCGCCCCCATGCGTCCCCGGTGTCCCCTGCTGGGGCCTCTGATGCTCGGGCCCAGGAGGCTGGCGGCGTGCGTGCAGGGGTGCGCGGCCCCATTCCTGGAACTGAGGCAGATTGTCTGTCCCCGCAGGTGAATAAGCCGTACGGGAAGGTGCAGATCTACACGGCCGACATCTCCGAGATCCCCAAGTGCAACTGCAAGCCCACGGACGAGAGCCCCTGTGGCTCCGACTCCGAGTGTCTCAACAGGATGCTCATGTTCGAGTGCCACCCACAGGTGTGCCCCGCCGGCGAGTTCTGCCAGAACCAGTGCTTCACCAAGCGCCAGTACCCCGAGACCAAGATCATCAGAACCGACGGCAAAGGCTGGGGCCTGGTCGCCAAGAGGGACATCAGGAAGGTCTGTGCCGCTGGTGGCCTGCTGCCTGCGTCCGGGGGCGCGGCTCCCAGGGCCCGGGGCTGGGACCTGCTCCGTGTGCTGTTGTGCGCGTGGAAGATGGGGTTTTGCAAATGCTTTTCGAGTTACCACCGTTGAGTGTCGTAAATCGTCACGTGTGAGTCATCTGTCCAAGGGAGACTCAAAGTCCCCTGAAAACGAGCCTCCATCCGGCTTCGGTGGTTGCGTGGTGGAGGGAGGACTCTGTGGAGCAACCAGGCTCCGCAGACGAGTGGGCGGGGTGCCCGGGCTGCTGGCGAGGGGACGGGCGGTCCCCGCACGGGGCAGGCCGTCTCAGCCCTGCCCGCGTGTGACTAGAACCCGCGAGCATGTCCCGTGCCCTCACCACGTGTCCTGACGCCCAGGGGGAGTTCGTGAACGAGTACGTCGGTGAGCTCATTGACGAGGAGGAGTGCATGGCGAGGATCAAGCGTGCGCACGAGAACGACATCACGCACTTCTACATGCTCACCATCGACAAGGTAACACGGCCGCCGCCTCCCAGGGCTGTCCGCCGGGTCCCAGGCACGGTGCCCCCATGGCTCGCCCACAGCCTGGGCCCCCGTGCTGGCGCCATGCGCTGTGGGTGCCGGCACCGTTCTGAGCCTGTGCACGTCCCCTCCTGACGTGCTGCGTGCTCTGGCAGCTCCGGGGAGGGACGAGCAGAGCACCAACGCAGCAGTGACAACCGTCTCGGGGACGTGTGGCGTCTTGGCTTGCCTGTTGCTCCTCTGAGCCCAGATTAGTGAACAGTTTGGGACACAGGCTGGCGGGCAGGGCCGCATTCCCGGAAGGAGGGTGGGTGAGACGCTCTGTTTATAAGTGGGGACAGAGGCGGAGCATCTGCGAGTGACACCTGACGGACTGCACAGGGTCCTCTCCAGGGTGCCGGCTTTGGTGGTCACAGCCACCCCCGAGGCAGCAAATCTGCCCTTCCCCCTGCCGTCCCCTCCTTTCTGGGGTGGCGAGGGAGGTGGTTTTATGCAGCTGAGCCCTGAGGCCTGTGTCACCCCTGTTGTGGAGTCCGCGTTTAAACATCTGTGTTGTAGAAAGGGCCGTGTTGGCCATTTGACACGCAGGTTGGTCCCTGAAAGGACAGTTCTCCCGGGCCCCTGGCTGAAGCACGGTGAAGCCCATGACCCGTGACGGGCACGTAAACCTCTCAGACCGCGTGTGTTTTCCGTAAAAGCGCCGCAGGGCACTGTTGGCGGACGCAGTGGGCTGAGCGCGTGGTACGCAGCCTTCAGCGGGGACCAGTCCGCCTGAGACTGAGAGAGGCCCGTGAACGAGCGAGAGGAGGCGAACGACCCTCGGAAAGCCCCGGACTCCGAGGGCGAACCGGGAGTTGGAATAGTTGAAGCTGGGCGTTAAGGTGCAGTCACTGAACTGACCCAGCAAAGGGGTTGGGACGTGCGTGGGCGCGTGGATGCGCGCGCACTGTGCCCCCGCCCGCCGCGTGCGGAGGTGATGTGTGGTGAACCTGGCAGTCTCCCCACGTGCCAGCGCATTGTCATTGCAATTAGGGTGTTGACAGAGTTTAAGTAAACCTTCACAGGCGTTCCCGAGTCCACATAGGAGGGTGGAGGGCCAGCCCGCGAGAGTGGCCGGCCTGGCCGAAGCCCAGCGGCAGAGGACAGGGCAGCAGGAGGGGCCCGTCCCAGTGTCTGCTGCCTGGCGCGCGTGTGGTGGCTGCCCTTAGCCGGCGCTGGCGCTCCCCACTCCCCTTGGTGCTCAGAAAGCACGGGTACCTTCGTGGGGAGGCTGTGCTGAGCTGCAGCCCTGACACACCGCAAAGGTGGGGGGACTGGTTCCTGAAGGCGTTCTGGGGAGTCAGGGTGCCCCGAGCGTGTGGTCTGCAGAGCAGACATACAGAGTGCCTGTGGGCACACCCCGTGCCCGCTCCCCGCCCGGCACAGCCTGTGGAAACATGGGGGCCCCAGGCTGTGCAGGGGTCCCGGATGGTGCTGTGCTGTCCTGCTGTTGGCAGGGCCTCGGCGGCACCCCATTCCACAGTGTATTCTAGAGAAGTCCGTGCGAACACCGCACGTGTACGGCGGCGTGTCAGCCTGCGTCTTGTCAGCTGGCCTTGACTGCATCAGGGGTGGGCAGGCCGCATCCTTGCGTGTGTCAAGGGTACTGTGCAGCTGGTGACAGGGACAAAGTCTTGACTGTCACCACGTTCCATGTAGCAAAGGCAGAGCAAGCATCTGACACCATCTCTGGCTCTCAGGATCTGGTTCTAGAATGAACCCGGGTGACCATGGCCAGCCTCGGGCCTCGTCGTGGGAGGTGGGGAGCCGGGCCAGCGACTCGGGTCCGCGGCTGCCTTGGTGCTGGGGCTGCAAGGCCACCGGAGCTGGACTGCGTGGGTGCCCGTTCACATGTTTATCCTGTTCCCAGCCATCACTCGTGGTGCATTAACTCATGGTGACACCTGAGGTGGCCTTGTTGTGAGGACCCTCCTGCACCCCCACATTTCCCACCTCCGTCGCTCCCACCCCAGGGCAGAGACATCTCCCAGCTGTGTGGTTGGTCCAGGGTGACGACATCGGGGTTCTGGTCTGTCGCAGTGCCTGTCCCTGGGCAGTGGCGTCCCCTCTGGGATTTGCCACAAGAAAGGTCCTCGTGTCCATGGGCACTTCCCTTTCAGCAGGTCTGTTCCCAGCAGCATGCAGGCAGGGCCACTGGGCTTGTGCGTGCGATTTTGGTCTCAGTGCTGTCCCCGCCAGCCCCAGGCTGCCCTCCTGGCTTGTGCGGCCAGCTGTCGCTGTTGCGACACGAACTCAGCTGCTTAGGGATTCCGACGTCTTCTCTTGTGCGTGTCCGTGTGCACCGGCTCCCGAGAACCGCCTGTCTGTGTCCCCTGCCCATCCTGCGATGGAGCTGCTGTCCTCTGTCAGGGAGCTTTCTGTGCGCACTGGTTTGACCTCCGGCATCTGAGATCCTCTGAGGGGTGGTGTTGGGGAGCCGGCTCTCCCTGCTCACCAGGGCTCGGTCCTCTCCACGTGGTCCAGACCCGCCCTCCATGAGCAAGAGAAACAGGACTGGTTTGGGGGTGTCCTGTCCGAGTGGACACAGGACACCACGGTTTTCAGTACGACAGCAGCTGCCCAGTGACACCCGTGACGGTGGCACTCCCCTCTAAGTAAGACTAGTGGCTAAGAGCTGACCGCGTATAAATGCTACTTGAAACTGGAGTTGTGCCTTACAGGACCGTATAATTGACGCTGGCCCCAAAGGCAACTATTCCCGATTTATGAATCACAGCTGCCAGCCCAACTGCGAGACCCTCAAGTGGACCGTGAACGGTGACACTCGAGTGGGCCTGTTTGCTGTGTGTGACATCCCTGCAGGTAGGACACCCGCGGACTCCGCACAGACTCCGGGCCATGGGGCAGGGGTGACGTGGCGGCTGCGTGGTGTCGTGGGCGTGCATGTGACGAGGCAGCACGCCGTGTGGGCGTGACAGCGGCGTGCCTGCTGGGTGCAGTGCGAGCTCCAGGCAGTGAGATGTGGGCTTGCCTCCTGTCCCCCAGGGACCGAGCTGACGTTCAACTACAACCTCGACTGTCTGGGCAACGAGAAGACCGTGTGCCGGTGCGGGGCCTCCAACTGCAGCGGTTTCCTCGGGGACAGGCCCAAGGTAGGTCGCTGGCCGCGCTGCCGTCAGCGTTTCACGTGCATCTGGGAACACGTCCCTTCCAGTCCCAAGGGGCTTCTCCCAAGTGGACTTGTTGCCTTGACTGGCAGGAGGGTGAGGACGGCAGCGGGGGCTGGGGTGCATCCCCGTCCACAGCTCCCCCGGGCTGCCCGCCCCAGCTGGGGGCCTGGCGGGGAACTCCGGACAGCAGTGTTGTCAGGGGCGCCCCCTCCAAGGCCCTGGGGTGGGGGTGGGGGGTCTGCTCCGGGACGGTCCAGCTCCTGGTAGCTGCTGGCAGTCCTGTGTCCCTGGGCTGTGGCGGCACCACTGCAGGCCCTTGGCTGTCCCGCGGCCTGGCCCTGCGAGTCTGTGCCCTCTCCTCTGAGGAGTACAGCAGTCAGACTGCGCGAAGGGCTGTCTCTGCTCCAGTCTGCGACCTCACCCCAACTTACCTGCGCTGCCACGGCCTGTTCCCCAGTGAGGTCACACCCCCAGGTTCCAGGAGGGATGGGAAGGCTGGGGGGCACTCGGCCCGTGCCCGCACCCCCCACCCAGAGCAGGCCCGGGAGTAACAGCTCCTCTCACGTGTTCGCATTCCCACCGGAGCTGCTGACAGGAGGCGTGGCAGCGGGTGGGGCCTGCAACCCCCCACCCCCACCCCCCCACCCCCGCAGGGGTGAGGGGCGCGGCTCACTGCTGCCTCTGCCGCCCGCCACCGCAGCCAGCCCCGTCCCCATCCCGCCGGGGAGGACCCCAGACGCCACCCTCCTTGCAGCTCCCATGTCCTCGCTGCGGTGTGTCTGTGTCCCATGCGTGACTGTCGCTCTCTGATTCCAGGCCTCAGCGTCCCTCTCCTCCGAGGACAAGGGCAGGAAGGCCAAGAAGAAGAGCCGGCGGCGCCGAGCCCGGGCCGAGGGCAAGCGGTCGGAGGACGAGTGCTTCCGCTGCGGCGACGGCGGCCAGCTGGTGCTGTGCGACCGCAGGTCCTGCACCAAGGCCTACCACCTGCCCTGCCTGGGCCTGGGCAAGCGGCCCTTCGGTGCGTCCCCGCCGGCCCCGCCCCATCGCCGCCGGCCCCGCCCCGTCCACCCCACTCCCCCACCGGCCCCGCTGGCCCCGCCGCCCAGCGTGGCTCCCGGGTCCTGGGCCCCCAGCCCCGCCAGGGCCTCATCCGCTGGGTGCGCGCACGCCGTAGGTCTGCGCTCTGCGTGCGCGTGGCCATGGGGCTGGGCCCGGGCGCACAGGCACCCCTGTGAGTCCGCCCGTGGGTCCCCAGTCCGAAGTGAGCGGAGCTCAGCTGGTGGCTGGGGTGGGCGGCGGGGCGGGGCGGTGGTTCCAGCAGCCCTCAGGGGAGGCAAGGGTGGTTTCGGGGAAGCAACGGGCTGTCATCTCAGAAGGAAAGGGCGAGGCCTTGCCCCAAAGACAAGGGAGTGAGCTGTGAGGAGGCCGGCGCCTTTGTAAGGAAAATACATGTTTGGGGAGCAAAAGCTGACAAAGCCAGATTGACAGGTGTCAGTGGGACTGACTCGTCCCCGACCTAACAACGCGCTTGCAGTTAGCGGCAGAAGGGTCAGTGCCCCGTGGAAAGCTGGCCCAGCCTCCGACCCGCGGCTCATGGCGCAGAGGCCTGACCACTGGCCGCGCAGCACGCGGGGCTCTGCCTGGAGGGCGGCGCGGTGGGTGCGGGGCCAGGACATGGGCGTGCGGGGCGCCAGCTTCTGCGTGCGGCCGGTGGGGCAGGAAGCAGCCTCTCAGTTGGAGAATTCACTTGATTGCGTCCCTTCTGTCTGGTGACGTGTCGTTTCGTTGCAGGGAAGTGGGAATGTCCTTGGCATCACTGTGACGTGTGCGGCAAACCTTCTACTTCATTTTGCCACTTTTGCCCCAATTCGTTTTGCAAGGAGCACGAAGACGGGACAGGCTTCAGCTCTACCCCAGACGGGCGGCCCTGCTGCTCGGAGCATGACCTGGGCGCCAAGGCCGAGAAGCCCTTTCCGGAGCCGCTGAAGTCCAAGGGCAAGAGGAGGAGGAGGAGGGGTTGGTGGAGGGTCACCGAAGGCAAATAGCGCCCAGTGGGGACTTGGCTAGATCCAGGGGCGGCCTCGGTGGCCAGCCTGCCTTGTGGGTGAGGGCCGGCACGGGACTGGCCCCGAGGACCCAGCTCGAAGCCGCCTGACAGGCCACCGGCCTCTGGGGGCGGGCGTGCCGTCCCCACCACTGAGCCATCGTCGGCAGTGCCCGCTGCGTCCGCACTGACCCGTCCGAGCCGCGCGACTGCGGACCATCCTGGACAGACCGGCCTTCACACAGCGTCACGGCTGCACTTGAATCTCGAAGGAGCCGCTCTGCGTTTAGGTTGAAGTTGTGACTGAACGTGGATTGGCACGAGAAGTGTCTTCCTCTCGCCCGCGACATAGAGAGTAGAGTTTGTGCTAAGGTTGCTGTTCTCTCTTTAATCCTCAGCGTCACTGGGCCAGCTCACCTGCCGTCACTCAGGGGGGACCAGGGTGGGGCCTGCTGGGAAGCACGCGGACCCTGGCTGCCTTGGAAACCGTGGTTCACGGTACCATGTTTGCGCTTAAGAAACAGCTGTGTTTTTAGTTCTTATTTTTTTTATTGTACTAATGTGAAGTTTTTCCTCTAAATGCTTCTTTCTCATCCTGGTGGGAAGCTGGCCCGGAATGGCGACTGTGATAGTGCTGTTTTAAGATTCCCCAAGTCGTGTCCTCCATTCCTGGATTGGAGCTGGTGCCGCCGCCGTGTGGGCCTGGGAAGCACAGGGCACCCGGGGGACGGCTGTGCCCCGCAGGCCGCTGCCCGCACGGGGCGGGCCTTGTAGACTTGTTCCATTTGGCTTTTCCTTACCACTTTCTGGCTTTTATTCTCAATATATTCTTGCTAAAATCGTCACCCATTACCACCGACTGAAACGTGTCTTTACTGATGCGAGCCGGCGGGGCGGACACTCAGGGCAAGGGCCCCGCGCGCACTTCCGGAACGTGCTCCTCCCAGGGTTTGAGGAGGGGCCCAGCGTGTTGGCGCCGGGAACTGCTCCTTCCTCACTCCGTGAGCTGTTCGTGGGAAGCGGAGTCGTGCTGGTCCGCATGCCACCTGCCTGATGGCCGGCGGGTGACACGGGAGCACCCAGTGACACCCGTTGTCACAAGCCCCGGCCCCAGGAAGTGCCGAGTCCTCCGTGGAAGACACACGGGCTCCTTTTCTGGGGCTCCTCCTCCCCCCGGGGTGTCGGGAGCAGCCTGTCCGCCGTGCGCCATGGCTGGGAGGGGGCGCTGGGCAGAGGGGCTGCTGTCTTCTGACCTGTTCGTGCACAATGGCCCGAGGAGGGCATCTGCTCTGCAGGGACGTTCCCTCACCGTTCGTCTGTCTCGTCGTCTTTCCTCGCAGAACCACAGGGCGGCCTGGGACCTCTGCCAGGCCGTGACCCCGCGGGGCCTGCTCCGGTGTGAGGCTCCCTGGGGCCTCCTGGGCGCCGATGGGGAGGAGGGCAGCTGCATGGACTGGCCTCCCCTTGGCCCTTCTGCCAGGATCCTGGAAAACAGTAACCATAGTAACCACACAGGGCCAGGAGGAGGCACCAGAGCTTCCTCATCAGCCGATGACGCCTGCCCCTGTGGCTTGGGCCTCTGCACAGGCACCTTCTTGCTTAGACACAGGAACTGTGGCGTCTTCAGTTTAGAACTCAGCTTCTCCGATCGTCTTAAGAAAATACTGGATCGATGGATAGATTGATGCTTCTTATGCCATCAGCTTGGAGGGGTGTCCCAGCGACGGGCCGGCGGTGGCCTGGCAGTGGTCACACCCCTTGAGACACAAGTGGCACAAGGGACACCCAAGGCCTGGCAAGGGCCCCGGGTGTGGGCCACCGTCGTCACTTGTCCCTTCCTGCCCCCTGAGGGACTTGTAAGTCAAAACATCAGAATTGGTTTTGCCGTGCACTTCGGGG
This sequence comes from Lyroderma lyra, assembly GCA_004026885.1. Classification (NCBI taxonomy): domain Eukaryota; kingdom Metazoa; phylum Chordata; class Mammalia; order Chiroptera; family Megadermatidae; genus Lyroderma; species Lyroderma lyra. The sequence goes on along the minus strand of PVJL010002149.1, from coordinate 169,320 downwards.
AGCAGATTAACTTATTTTTGTATTTGACGATAGTAAAATCTTTTGATTTTTTGAGTCACTTTGGTAGTATTATTCCCAAGTTCTTTTATGATCTTTCTTTATGAAGGAAAATACTAGAAAAATTATTTTCAGTGTGATTGCCCTGTTTCCAAAAAGTCTTCAACTAATGAGCAAATTAACACGAACTTTGAACATCTGCAGAAAAGCGGCGTGTGAACCAGGGCTCAGCCACGGAGCCCGGAGGGCCCGCGCCGCCCCGGCCACGCCGCAGCCTGAGGGAGCGCTCGCGCACCGGGTGCCCAGCCTTTCTGATCACCAGCGTCAGCCCCTCCTTGCCCCTCACCCCTCACGGGGAAGCCTGTGCGGGCACCTCGGGTCCTCGGCATCAGGAGCCCATCAGGACCAGCACCCGTGAGCGTGGCCCTCTGCCCTCGCCAGCCACGCACCATGTGGGCGCAGGAATGTCATGTGGCCGTAATGAAATGGGACCGCTGTGGGGACCACGTCTACCACCCAACAGCGTGTGGTAAGGCCGGCCCGGTCTCCCGGGAGCCGCGTGGACAGCAGCCCCGCCCTCGTCACCTGGGTCCCACCCCCGGGTCGCCGCCTCCTCCATGGGGTTCACGCTGACGTCACCCGGGCCCAGCTGGGGACTGCCTTGCTCCTGCGGAAGTGCCAAGTGCCGTGTGCCGGGACGTGTCGGAGAGGCTGAGAGGTTGAACGTAAACCGAGTGTGCTGGGGGTTTGCGCGCTCCCTGCAGTGTGAGGTCGGCCTCCTTTTAGAATGCGGGGTGCTAGCACCCGTCTTAATAGCCGGGGGAGGGGACGGATGTACTGAAATGTAGATGTGGGATTCACCCGTTGGGGGAAAAGAGCATTTAAAGTGAGACGTTGTGTTTGGAAAATCGGGTATTTTTGTATTAAAAAAATTTAAAGGCTTTTTTCTTAAACTCACTGTCGACGAGACTGCAGTTTGAAGTTGGGGCTCTCCCCCACGGTCCCAGCTGCTCTGACCTGTCACCCACAGGCACCTGGCGCCCCTACCCCCCGAGAAGGGTCCCGTCCTCAGACCGCCACTCTGCTTTCGACCTGCCAGGCAGAGGCGACGCGACCCTGGGAAGTGTGACCGATACCGGCAGCAGTAAGTGCAGTCACAACTCTGGAAAAATGGTGTTTTATTTAAAAAATAAGAAGTTGGTTCCCAACTCCCCGCTGAAGGTGACGTGGTCCGAGAGGAGCTGCTGGCTCCCCGGCCCTGCAGCTGGCTGTCCCGAGCACGGCTCTGGGGCTGTCCCAGGAAACACTGAAGGTCAGTCACCGCCAGTCCGTCCAGTGCACACGGCGGACCTGAAGGCTGGTCTCCACGCTCACAACGCTACAGAGGACGATGCGAGGCCGCCTACGCCCAGGTCGTCCCCACCCTGTGGTCAGCTGAGCCGGGCACCACTTTGGTCCCCTCAACCTCGTGGGGCGGGGAGAGCGCTCGCTGCAGGAGCCAGGAAACGCCCCCCCTCGTGCTCAGTGGAATTTAAGAAAAAATTAAAAAGGTGAAAGTCAACCAGGCAGAGCTGTCGCTAAAATTAGGAAATTACAACGCTTTTGGTTAACTTTAACGTTCAAAAATGTAATATCGAATCGAAAAACGTGTCTTAGATCACACAGAAAGTAACCCATAGCAAAGTTTAAAAAACAAGTCTAGAACTCCCAGAGACGCCGAGGCCCGGGCAGGCCGGCCGGCCGCTGGCGGGGAGCCCCCGACGGACCGGGGTGGGCGCCTACGACACGTTGGCCATGGGCTTGTACTTCTTGAAGCGTGTCCACTGGCCCGTGGCGTAGTTCATCTCGAACACCGTGTCCACCAGCATGGTGGTGCTGCCCTGGCCGTCCGACTTGGGCAGGTCCTCCGTGTGCTCGCTCAGCTTGATCTGGATGACGTCACCCTGCTCCTGGCACGGGTTCTCTGTGGAGGGTGGGGGCTGCTGGGCGCGCCACCGGCCAAGCAGCCCATCCCCCTGACCGGCGGGACCCACGCCTGCCCCCGCCCGGCCCCCAGACCCACCTCGGGAGCCGGCCATGAAGCCCAGGATCAGGGCCTTCTCCGGCCGTGTGACTTTGTTGGCCGTCTTGAACATCTCCTGCGCGGCGAACATCTGCTCCCTCTGTGGGTGTGGGGAGGGGGTGTGAGTGCCTGGGCTCCGCGGCGCCCCCTGCGGCAGGGCCCCCCCCCCCCCACACTGCACGTGTAGGTGGGCGAGGCCACAACACCTACCTGGGTGCCCGCAGCCCCTCCGGGGCACACCTACCGTGAGGGACAGGTTCTTCTTGGGCTGTTGCTGGGCGGGGGGCTGGGTTTGAGGGGCCACCAGGGCCACCGGAGGTGCCTGGGCCGCTGGGGTGACAGCCGGGGGTGTGGTGGGCGTCAGGGGTGAGGTGGGCGCTGCAGGTGTGGGCGTGGCTGGGCTCAGGCCGCTGTTGTACAGGGGTGCCCTCTGCTTGAACTGCGCCGGCAGGGCCGGGCTTGGGGTGCTGGGCTCCTCGGGCGGCCGGCTGGCCTCCCGGGAAGTGGGGGCTATGAGCAGAGTGAGGCCTGGTGAGGGGCGGGCAGGGCAGGGCCCCCCACTCAGACCTCAGCTCCTGGACCACAGCTGGGGTGGGAGCCCAGGGCAGCACCTCCAGCCCGAGGGCCCCGCCCCACAGCCAGAGGTCCGTCTCAGGCCTTCCCGATGCCCCCGGCCCACCCCACCCCCACTCTGCTGAGGACCCTGGGCTCCTCGCCCCACCCGCATCTCCTTTCAGTACTTTCACTGTGAGGGGACCCCTGGGGCCTGAGGCGCCGTCACCATGCAACCCCACCCCCAAATTGAGCGGCACCGCTGCGGGTCTCTGCGCCTCCCCAGCCAGCGCCACCAGGCCGCAGGTCGCAGGACCGACGCTGGCACCCTGTCTGCCCCGGGGGCCCGCCCTCCGAGCCCCTGCGGCCCGCTCACCTGCAGGAGTCTCGGCACTGGGGACGTAGGACGAGGCCGGGACTACGCTGGGTGTGGCAGGCAGATAGCTGGTGGAGGGCAGCGCAGGCTCGCTGTTCAGAGACCCGAGTTTCTGGAAGACAGAGCCCCTGGTTCCTCCGGGAGGGCCCGGCTCTCACGTGCCCCCGCGCTGGGCTGAGCTGCAGCTCCGCGGGCCCTGGTGCCTCACCCCGTCCCCAGTGGCCACGAACCTCCACCCGCACAGAGGCCCCCAGCCGGGAGCTGCCGCAGCAGCGGGGGGTGGGGCCTGGGCTGCTGCTCTCGGGTAAGGAGCCCCCAGACCAGCATCTTGGAGGAAAGAAGCAAGTTCAACAAGGGGTTTCTTCTCTCAAAAGCTTAGGGCCCAGGGCGCCGTGCCCAGCTGTGCGACAGGAAACAAGGGGCCCGTTACCCGGAAGTGGATGCTGGCGACAAGGCCTCCTCCACAGGCCGCGCAGCGTCCCGAGGGGCCGGTCTCCGGAGCAGCGCGGCGACGCTGGGGGCCCCGTGCCCAGCAGGCGGGGGCCCAGGGGCGGGGGCTCGCCCGGGAGCCCCCCCAGCGCGCGCATGCGCGGTCCGCATCAGGCCTCCGCCGGCGCTGCCTCTCATATACATATCCATATACATACACACATACATACACAGCCGCACACATATGTACGCACGTATGTATATACACATGTATACTCCGACGACACAGCCCAGCGGCTCGCAAGCGGACAGGAGGCGCAGGCCGCGGCGGGGGCTGCAAGAGGGGTGGGTGGGCCGCGGCGCGGGGCGCACCTGCGTGGACACCAGGCCGGCCGCGTAGTCCGGGGTGGCGTTCTCGATGACCGTCTCCTCCTTGGCTGGCTTCTCCACCACTTCAGTATCTGCCGACACAGTCGGGGCTCAGCAGGGCAGCCCTGGGGCGCAGCGCCCAGCCTGCCTGCTCGCCCGCCCCTGGCTCTGCCGGCAGAGGACGCCATGGGCCCTGGAGAAGCGGCTGCCGCCGGCGGCCCCTCTGCAGCCAGAGCTGGTCCTGCCCAGACTGCAGGGCAGAGGGCGCTGGGCACGCGGCCCGACCTGAGAGGCTGGACACACCTAGCGTCTTCCTTCTCCTCTTCGCCTCCCGGCCGGCGCCGACCATGTCCAGCTCGGAAATGTCCAGCAGCTGCGAGACAGATGGAAGCCCAGCCTTAACTGCTGTGGCCCACCCGCGGGGCCCCAGCTCCAGGGGGCTGGGGGTGGGGGGTGCTCACCTTCACTCCCCTCTCCTTGCGCAGCGGCGTCCGGGCCGGTGGGATGGGGGTCCGGCTCCCCGCAGGGCTGAAGACACTGGGGGTGGTGGGGCTCCGGAAGGGCGCCTGCTTCGGGATGCCTTTGAGCGGGGCTGCAGGGATGGTGCCATCAGCGGCCAGCAGAGACGCTGGTCCCCGCCACCGCCACACCCTCCTCTCTTCCATCGAGGGGAGAGGCCACTCCAACCGTGCTCTGGAGACAGCACCGCAGCCCCCCGCCCCGTCCCCTCAGGAGTGACAGCCCCCACTCCTGGTGGCCAAGCACACGGGCACTGGGTCGGCCTGCGCAGAAGACCAAGGTCTGGGCGCGTGAGACACCACAGCCAACCTGTGACCAAGCGCCCCACTGCCGCACCCCAGCACACGGGTCCTCCACCTGCAGACACAACTACCGCCTCCAGTCCTCTTGCTGGCGGAGGGGCTCCACGCCCATGGCCACTGCAGCCAGAGCTGCCCTCCCACCCCAGGCCGGCCCCCACCCCACGTCTGTCAGAGCAGGGACAACAGCTCCCCATTCCCACGCCAGGACTGTCTCAGTGCTCAGCGTGCTGACATGTCACACTCTTAGGTCTTGTATGCTGACCCAGACCCTGTGCACATGAAGCCCCTTCTCAGCACGGCCAACAGGACCAGGGCAGGGGCACCCACTCAGCTGCACCATCGTCATGCGAGGTCAGGGCCAAGCAGGCGTGGGCACACCGGTACATTTGTGTGGGTTGGGGACGTGACACTGAGGGACCCACAACAACCTGATGCGCTTCCAAGGCTACCAGGCGACAGCCTGACCTGAGGAGACAGGGCCAGGGGCCATGCAGTGACAAATCAGCTGCCACCAAGATGGTAGGTCCTACACGAAAGCTTCGGTGACAAGTGGCCAGTGAACAGAGCTGGCTGGGCCCCCAGAGAGCGCCTCCCTTTGACTCCAATGTCACGCATGTCTGTTTCCACCTGACCTGTCCCTCTGTCTGCTGGGCCAAGGTTCCTGGGCCCTGGGGGCGGGGCGGGGGGGGCAGGGACAGGACAGGTCTGGCTCCTGGGCAGGAGTGGCGCAGGGCAGGCCTGAGGGCACATCCACACTGGCAGGCTGCTGGCCTCCCCTCCCCTCCCCTCCCCTCCCCCGCAGGGGCTGCAGGAGGGGTGGGTGGGCCACGGCTCAGGGCCACTGCTCAGCGCCACAGCCACTGCATGGCAGCCTCTCCCTCTACCCTGGTCTTCCTCACCCCAGCATGTCCTGGGTTCCCTTCCAGGTCTTCCTGCAAGTGACAGAGCCTGAGGCCCGTGAGCTGGGCCACCATCTGTCAGAGCCCGCTGCGGCGGAGGACTGAGTCCCGAGAGTGCGCAGAGGCCCGCGGGCCCACGCCCAGCCCCGCCGCACCACGCCCGACCCGAGGCAGCCGCCTTACTTGTGGTGTCCATCTTCCGCAGCAGCCCCCGGCCCTTGGCGTGGAAGGGCACGCCCGCACTCCTCTTCAGCTGCTGTGCGGTCTCGGTGGCTGCAGGGAGAAGGGTGCCTGTCAGCGGTCACCGGAGCGACAATGGGCCTTCCACCGCTCAGGAACTACGCCTGTCGCTCTGGCATAAGCAGAGGCCACTTCTCTAAACAAGCCCCTGGCCGCTCACCAAGGAGCATGTCCCACTGCTGCCCCATTTTCTGCGTAGAAGGGTCAGCAGACGTGGGGCCACGTGGCCCGGGCGCAGATGGCACAAGTGCACGCCCAGCGTCCCCCTCACAGGTACATAAGTACGAGGAGGAGGCAGAGTGCCCTGACACGGCTCGGGGGGTGGGGGTGGGGGGACAGAGCCGTGCGCCCCGCTGACCACATCAAGGGGCCTAAGGCCTGGGCCACGTCCTGCCGGCCCCATGACTGCTATGTTTGACTCAGGGACTTCGAAACGGGGCATTTATGTATGTTAACAACATCAATTCCGTAACCTCAAAATAAGGTGGTTCACTGAGATGTACGTGCCGACATCTGGTCGGAGGAACCCACGTCTTGCCTTTTCCCGGCAAACGTCTTCCACACACACGTCATGCGCCACCATGGGGAAAACAGTAAATAAAGTGACCAAACACCTTTCAAGTCAAACGAGATCACCGCAGCTCAGACAGGTGAGTGACGGGGCCGGATCCGGCCTCTCAAAGCCGCTGCGAGGCCGCTGGTCACGTCGCCCGCGCGGCTCAGGTGCCATTTCTCTAACAAAGACTACAGACGTGTTAACCTGAAAATTCTCAAGTTCCTAAACTAGATTTTTAGAACACGGTTCAGCATAGCACTAAGTAGGTTTCCTTAAAAACCCAAAACTGTGTGTGTGTGTTGCAAAGACAGCCGGGGCACCCAAAAACCAGAGGGACACGAGGAGGAGACGTGGCCGGACTGGCGTGGCTCCCCGAGACCGCGGCCCCGCCCACGCACTCACATTTCTGCAGCAGCTCGGCCCTCAGCGTGGCACTCTTGGGTTTCCTCTTTAACTGGAAATGTTTCACCGGGGGAGTGAGGGGTCCGGCGAGGGTGGTCAGGGCGCTCTTATTCAGATACTGGCACTCCAGCGGCAGCATGGCCGATGCCTCGCATTCGTTGACTGACCAGGCAAGAACCAACAGGACAGGTCAGGGGGCGTGGGCCCCTTACACAGGCCGCGATGCTCACAGCTCGTGGAAAACCCCAAAGCCCAGTTTCCTGTTCACAGTCGTGGACCTTCTGCTTTGTTCTCAGAATGCAAGCAGCATCCACAGGACTGACCCCAGCATCTCAGCTCTGCCATGGCACAGAGTCCCTGCTCTAGGGCCCCCCAGCCCCCCACAGGCCCAAGAACATGCCCCTGGTGCACTTCCTGGGCCTGTCTGTCCATCCAGGAGTGAGTGGGCAGGGGACACCCTGGGGGAGGGGCCAGTGCTCCCCACCATGCTGAAGTGAAAGCATGCATTGGCCCCTGCGCCTCCCGCCCCTGCCAGCAGCAGGGCCAGGCCCCCGCGGGCGAAAAGGCCACCTGGAGCAGAGGACAGAGCAGGCCCCTCCCGCCCAAGAAACGCTGCCCAGGTGGGCGTGGACTTTGCCTGGACCCTCGAGGAGCCCTCGTCACACTGAGCACAGGGACGGAGCAGTGTGGGCCGGCTTCCCACTTCGAGAAGCATCTGCAGGGCAGTTAGAAATCCAGGGGAAATCTACACAGAAAGAGTTGTCACCTCGCAGGTGAGGCGGCCCGGTGCCAAACCAGGAGAGGGGTTCGGGAGGAAGCGAGCCCCCCACCTTTACATTCTCTGACACCTGCGGGTACTTCCTACGTGGTTTTCGGTTCATGACCTAAACAAGTGAACTGCTGATATTCCAAACTTGCCCAAAACCTGCTCCACGCCAGGCAATGTCCCGGGCTCAGGAGCCACCACCTCTGCCTCACGGAGGTGAGTGCGGGCCGGTGCGTGAGGTGGAGGTAGAAACAAATTTCCAAATAAAGAAGGGCTGTGAGGACCGGGCCTACGGGTCGTTGTAGCTCATTTCTCGGAGGCTGGCAAACAGCAGGACGGCAGCACATGGGGGTGAGGCACACTGTGAACACTACAGCACACGTTACGGCACCCTCGGCGCACACTGGCACCCTCACTGTCAGGCCCACGTCAGGAGCGATGCTCTGAGGAAGGCAGGCCCGTCCCCCCAGCACAGAAGCTCACCCTTCTCCCGCAGCTCCCCTAAGATGTCTTGGACATTGGGATTCTGTTCCTCCAGGTCCAGGTTAAGCGAGCCCGTCTCGGGAAAGGACTTCAGAATGTCAGCTACCATGAGGACCCAGGGGTCCGAGTCCAGGGTGGCCAGCTGGATGATCTCCGTCAGGGCGCTCTTCATCTGCCAAGAAAGGAGAGACGGTGGTCCTGAACAGGAGCCTGCGGCCCCCGGGGCAGCAGCACGCCGGCTGGACCCCACCCTACGCGTCCTGGGAGCCAGCGCTGCTGTAAGAATGGTGCCAGGTGCTGACACTCCCGCCATCTAGGGGACCCGCTGCTGGGGCATCTCAGGGAGGGGGAGCTGGCCCAGGGCAGGGAAGGACAGGGGTGTGACCGGCAGGCAGTCAGCCCACCATGTCCACCAGAGCCGCGGGCCTGGGTCTTGGCCACCGGGACTGTGCAGGTGGGGAGGGGCGGGCGGCACTGTGACCGTCAGCCCCACGCCCGCCACGTGGCAGAGAGGGTCGCCTGCAAACATGAACAACAGTGAGACCATGTGAAAAGGCGAGCACCTCAGCGGGCGCTACGGCATGTGACCAAGGCGCCTCACCTCACACGTGACCTTCCCCCGCGTCCGATCTCCACGACCACGGAAGCGCCAGGAGAGGCCGCCCAGGCCGCGCCTCCTACGACTAAGGAAGGGGCCCCTGTGCCTGCGATTCTAAACCAAGGGCCGCACGGGGGACCCGGCTTCACCGAGAAACTCTCAGCCCTATAAACGAAAGAGTAAGAGAAAGCGACACAGCGGGGGGAATACCGACTCCTCCCACAGGCAGGTACACGCACACGGTTGATCGTACAAGTTTATTAGAAAAATGGTTCAAATTCCTTAAAACTGTGAAGAGTAGTCAGCCTCATTCAACCTGAGAAAAATGTAAGAGCCACCCGAGACACACCTCCCACGTGGGAGACGGGTGGGGGCGGGGCCACGGTGGCCATCAGGGCGTGGGGTGGGGCGGGGCCAGGGCGGAGCCTCAGAGGTCGGGCAGGGTGAGATGGGTGGGGCGGGGGCGGGGCCAGGGCGCCTGTCTGGGAGAGGGGCTGGATGGCAGAACGCTGGCAGAACGCTAGTAGCCCGTGTTCCCGAACCTGCCACTGCGCCCCGGGAAAGCTCGGGCACGTCCCCACTCAGGCCTGTGCCGCCACCCACTCCGTAAATGAGGCTACGGCAGTGCCAGCTCTCCGTGACCCTGAGGACACAGCCTCCGAGGGGCGGCGACCAAGTGCACGAGCTCTGCAAAGCTGATTGCGTTCACCACAGGCATGAACGTCAGCACTTCCTGTACTCACACACTCTCATTAAGACACGGTAAGGGGAAAGCAAAGATTTACGTTTATTTAAAATCACATCCTGTGTTCTGCAGCATCAGGTCTTCACTGCTTAGGTAAAGCAAATCTTAATTAAACACTGAAAGAACTAAATTTTGTTTCAACCATTTCGATTTCTGTAACTGCCTGTGATGAGTAAATGCATAATTAAGTGCCGTTTACAGTGACCTGTGATCCTATTTAACCAAGCATGTTTAACAAACTCCCCAAATTTCAAAACTTAAACAGAAGCTTGGTCTCAAAGACAAGTGTGGAATTCTTCACGAGGACCCCTGAACCATCTCGACGGAAATCTCTCTTTACAAAAGGGAACAATTAAACTAACCAGGCCTACTGGATATGCTAGAGTTTTGAGGTCTGTAAAGTAGATTTTTAATCCAATTGCCCACTTCTCAAGGATATATGTATATATGTATGCATGTACTAGCGATAATATGGGTGCACTCTCTTTGGGCAGAAGCATTCTCAGTCCAGACGACTGTAGCAGCAGCAGTTACTAAAATACTTCTCCAACAGGCTTTTCCTGCTTGGACAATCTCCACGGAGCTCCAGTGACTGGGGAACCCACTTTGTAAGACAAATCCTACACGAGGGAGGCAAAATTTGGCCAACACTGCAGCATCTGCATTGCCCTTATGGCTTACGGAACGAACTGATGAGGCAGTCGAAATTTAATCAGCGACCCGTGTTCAGTCCTTTGACCCTGCCTTGGCCTCAGCCGTTCCCACAGTATTGTCTAACCTAAGACCCACTTGATCCCTTTGGTGAACGTGATCTCCGCCCAGAGGCATCAGGGGAGGCCTACGTGACTAGATGAGGGGATGTATGCATCCGCCCTATTCAGACACCTCCAGCCTCATCAAGAGCCACCACAGCAGGTGCTGCTTACTGATGACCCCCGTGCCACCAAAGTATGATGTACAGACTCACGAGCTCACCGTTCTCGTTTTCAGGGCTCCCTCACCTACACCTCATCTGCCTGACTGGACATCGCAGCCCAAGGAGACGTCAAATTAAGGTTAACCAGAGCAGAGAGCCTTTCCCAAGATCTGGGGTTGGGCCAGTGAAGTCAGCTCTCGCTGTGCATACTCCGTATTTCACTGCGGTCACGTTGGTATTCCTGGGCGTGCTGACGACCTTAATTCTCTGTGACAAGCCGGTTACCTTCCCTATGTTTGGGACAGCATGCTCTGGTCATTAACCCCTGCCTGTACCCCTGTAAACGGGAAACCGCACAGAAACGTCATGACACAACACTCTGAAACTCTGGCCTCAGAGGCAAGCTGCCTGCCTCTACCTCCAGAAACACTGTGATTCCATTATTCCTGTCAGCAACTCCTTGGCTGTCCACTGGGAACCTTACAAACCCCTCTGCAAAGCCGCAATGGCAGGAATCAGTCCTCTTCCGCACACTTCGGCCCCCATGCCATTGGAACGACATTCCAGTGCTTCTGCACAGCATGTCCTGGAGAACCGGGCCACGATTAGGGAAAAGCTGTGGCCTCCCATGCCTCTGCCCCAGGTGCTGCTTTTGCTTGGTTTCTGACCAGTCAGTGAGACCCAATCTGTGTGTCCTGACAGAATGAAGTGCTGCTGGGTTTTGTGCAAAGTAAAGTATGGCTCAAGTGTGAATTATTCCTCTCTGCTTGCTTCTCATGCTACAAGGATTCTGACCCCTGTGCTGACACCTGATCAGTTACCCCAGTGGGAAGGACCTTAGTGTTTCCGCTAAGGTGACTTAGAACGCTATGTGAGGTAAATACTGGTGGCTAAGAGGGACTGTGCATACATACGATCCTTACAGAACTTTCCAGGCGTGTGCTGCCCCTTCTACTACCTAAAGAGGCTATTTCAAATGTCAGAGAAGTTCTTTCTGTAAGAACACTGTCTTTATAGGAGGCTCAGAGTCGCTGATTCTCTTGCCTCTCTCTCAGGACTAACTGAATGGAATTCAGACATTTGAAGATGGCTTCCTTTTGTAAGTTCCTTGCCTCGTGTCAATGTTTAAAAACTGAAGTACACTTTAAGTGAGGTCAGAGGAAATGGGCCTAGTCCTTTAAATATCTATTAGCATGGATAACACAGTTTTAAAAAGTCAATGACTCCATAAATTGCACCACTGGAGTTAAGGTTTGTCATGCGATGGGCTGGTACTTTAAGGAGGAAAAGCCTTCCCAGACATCACCCACTAACGTACTCCTGCCCACGTATAATGTCTTACTGAGCAGGAGAAAGAAATAAAAGGACCCAAATGACTTGTTCTTTAAGACAGCAGCAGGGGACACAGTCTGCTCTGCAGTGACAATGTCAGAGACTCACTTCTGGTGACTGACTTTTGAGTGGCAGGGGAAGTAAGGTTTCGTCACGCCCACGCTGACCCTTGATTCAGCTCCTGCCCTGATCGGGGGCTCCTTCCTTGAGCGTGCATCTTTGTCCACACCTTAGAGGTGCTGCAGAAGACGTGAGAAGTGGGAGACCAATCCTCTTCACTCAGCGGTAATCTGATCGAGAAGATCAAATTCCCACTCGATGATTAGGGAGTGGCCCGTCCTCACTGGAGCTGGCCTCGACTTCTCAGTCACTGATGCAGGACACATTTCAGCCAGAGACATGGCTTTCTGCAGACAGGCTAACTGTACAACACCGGTCAGGTTCTGAACCCTAGAAACCAATTCACTGGTCCCTTTACAGCGCCTGCCTTAGCCTGGACCTGTAATGCATCAGATTCACGAGCACCGGCAAGAACGGAAGGAAGTGACTCTCCTCTTCTCACCGCTAAAGGTGTGATGATGCAATGCAGAGAGAGGGCCACTTCAAGTCTCCCTTCGAACTGAATGACACTTAGGTGAAACCATGACAACACTGAGTCGAACACTTAGACATTCAACGGTCTTGGGTCTTTACCCTTATTAATTTGAGCTGCACAGTAAATTGGTGTCAGGTGCTACACATCAGGAGTATGTTCATAAGGATTTTGTCCTGGTAACCACTACAGATTCCACAAACAGCTAGCGGCATGGTGAACAGGTTGTTATGCCTCTTTGTAAATCTGAGTTTGATTCTGGTACTTCTGTCGATGGAAACAGTACTTTTTATTCCAACACTAGTTCACGTCTGCAGCAAACACACCAGCTGTGTAATTTTCAAACGCCATCAGCAAAAGGTGTGCAAAGCACGTGAGGACTTCCGTCAGTGCCACTGCTCCTAACTCTTCTCAGATGTGGTTGAATCCTGGTGCTTCCAAGACGGCGGCAGGTGGAATTCTGAGATTAATACTGGGGGCGGGGAGTGAGCAGCTACTTCCTCACCACTGTGGGCTCGTGGCCTGGCCCTGGCCCTGGCCCTCCTCAGCCAGACAGAACGGCGTAACATCTGGTGAGGGCAGAACGGCCCGCTCTGCCACAACAGCCAGCGGCTAACCGAGACCCTCTGCTTCCCTCTGCGCCTTCGCCGATACCTCCTGCTGCACCTGGATAGATGCCTCTTTCCGGAATGAGAACATCCAGGCTTCTTAAACTCCCCAGATGCCTGGGAACATTCCAGTTTCATCACAAGTCACTAATTGGGTTTAAATTTTGGTAATTTCATCTGGCTCTCCACTGGGTTGAGAACTCTTTTAAGGTCTGGATTGCAATTCTCATGTCTTAGTGTACCTCACAGTCAAGCTGCAGACATTCTATATGACCAGGTGCTTAGAACCCCCTAGAAAGACTTGAGTTGTGGTTGCATAAAGGATACATATCTATCAAGCCATGGCATCCCCTTACTCTTTGGTTACAACATTTTTCCTATCACACAACAGATCAATTGTTTACCCCCCAGATCAAGAAACAAACAAACAAAAAAGAAACCGTAAGCTGACTAGATCCCATTAGGAATACCTTTTGTCAGCAGCCACTGGTGCTCCTGACGTTACAAACTGAATTCTTCAACTCCTCCCCAATTATTGTAGACGTTTTACAGGAGAAGGTACAAAAACAAAAACAAAAACATAACAAGACAAAACCAGTCGCAACAGCGATAAGGCTAACTCAGCATACCCTAAGTTCAGAGACTCTCTGCATTGAACAGATGCCTGGAGGCCTCTTTTAAGCAATGGCCCTAGTCAGTCTACTGGCTACTGCCCAGCCACAGGAGTCCCGCCAAGGGGCTGGTTGGTCCTGGGGTAGAGGGCCAAAGCACTTCAGCAACCACAAGAGACAGGTGACCTGAGTGCCTGCCAACCAGTTTTATCACAGGGGAGAATGCAAACCCTGAGAAGAACCCTGTCTGTCAAAATGGACTGCTCACGGTTAACTGGGCCCAAGTTCCTAACCAGAGTGGAGCAGCTGTTGCTGACAGGCCTCTCATGCACTCTGCACTGTGGGAAAAGCCACAGACTGAATCTCTTCTTGTCCCACACAGCTCCTGCCTGCTGGGGTGAACCATTATAGAGGAGTTCCTGGTTTCATCTTTCCACCAATGGAATGAACACCTGCCCCATCCAATCAGCACTGCACCATTAGGTCCTTATTTGAATCTATGCCAACCAATCAGAACGCGTGACACTGACCAATCAGAACTGCATAATTTGGAAACCTCATTTGCAGAGGACCCAAATGAGGTTTGAACTCCTGGACTTCCCTGTTGCCATAGAAGCACTGCTGGAACTTGCCTGCCCCAGAGTCTCACCCGCTGGACCTGACTAACCTTGAATCCTCAACTAGGCATCGCAACCTGGTGAGCGCCCTGGTGAAACGGCTCCTCTGCCCCGGCCTGTGGCTTCTGTCTTTCAGGCTCCAGCCTTCCTCCAGAGTACACTGCAGGTTTCCCACCAGAGGCTGCGTTTCTTGGTTTGCAGGCTGTTCACTCGAGTCAAGTCTCTCCTTCCTGCACCTCTTTGTTGACAGATTCCATTTGTATAACAAAATGCAACCATTTAGGAAGAAATCCCATTAGTAAACTTGCCAAAGAAGAGGAATATAGAGGGTACGCTACAACTCCCTTCGTAAGGGAGCCTAACTTTGATATCAAAACCAGACAGTCCAGGAAAGTAGGACTAGAGGCTGATCTCGCCCCATGGGTCTAAATACACAATTCCTGTACAAAATATCAAGACAGTATAATCCAAGAAGGTAAAATGACCAATCAAGGAAGGCAGGTTGGTTTACAATTAATCCCATTCTGTTAATGCATTGATAAACATTTGATAAAAATTTGTGTATGTTCACATCTGCTAGATACAGGGTCCAGCAGAAGCAATGCCCTTTTAAAAGTAGTTAAAATATTATGTTTCAGAATTACACGCTTATGATTTTGAAAATAAAGAAAGGCCATTATTTGTGCAGGACCGTGTGTGTATGTGTGTGTTTGTGTGTGTTTGGTTAACATCATATTTTTCTAGGGAGTTGGCCACTCTACCAAAACTTCAAGTTTATTAGCATATCATATAAAATAACAAGGATGTGAGAATTCAGAACACACACAAAAAAATCACTGATGTAAAACATAAAAATGCTGCAGTCACTGTGGAAAAAGTCTGATGTCCTCAAATTGTCAGAGTTACCATATGACCCAAACGATTCCTCTTCTAGGTATACACCTGAGAAGTGAAAACATTATCCATGTTGAAAACGTAAAACATATGTCCATAAAAAGCTGTCATGAATTTTCATAGCAGCACTATTCACAACAGATAAAAACTTGAAACCACCCAAATGTCCATCAACTGAGGAGACTGATGAATAAAATATAAAATGTGGTCTATCAATACAGTGGAATTCCATTCAGTCTTAAAAAAGGAATGAAGTACTGAAGTACTGACAGATGCTATAATGTGGATAAACCTTGAAAATATTATCCCGAATGCAAGAAGCCAGTCACAAAAGACCATGTATTATATAATTCCATGTATGTGCAATGTTCAGAAGAGGCAAATCCGTAGACAGAGAAAGCAGATTAGTGGTTGCCTAAGGATGGGGTGTGTGTGGGGGAGCCTGCTAATTCGGTACACAATCTGGGGACTAATGAAAATGTTCTCAAATTGAACAGGATAACATCTGCACAACTCCGTGAATATATTAAAACCATTCAACTGTGCATACTCAATGAGTAAGTTGATGACATGTAAGCTGTCTCAACAGAGCTGTTAAAAAACATCATTCATGTCACCCCAATAAGTCTAACAATAAAAATGAATTAAAAAAAAATCATTCATGACTAAAATAATTTTTAAAAATCTAGGAATAGAAGAGTATTTCCTTAACCATATAAAGGTATCTACCAAAAACAATAGGAAACGTACTTATTGGCAAACATTTAAAGTTCTCCCTGTACGACCAAAAACAAGACAATGTACTGGAGTGTCCCAGGAAGTGCAATACGGCACCCCCCCCCTCCACAAAAAAAGTACTTGGAAAGAGAAAATTATAATGGTAGGTACACAGAAAAAGAAGATTCTACAGGAACATGATTATAATTACTAAGACTTTATAGCACAGATGACACAAACAGAAGACAGAGGCCTCTACTGAGAAAATCATAAAGCTTTATAACCAATATTAAAGAAGATCTAAAAAGAGATGTATCTATATTGATCATCTATAAGATTCAATATCATTAAGATGATTTAACCACAGAATAAACTATAAATTCAACTTAGTCTTAATCAAAACCCCAGCAAGTTGTATGTGGGAGGAGGAGTGACCCGAGACATGAAGATCACATATACATGGAAGTGCGATGATTCATTCCAGGAAGCCTAAAGACCAGCTGTACAGCTCTCATAGGACAACAGGAGTGCCCCCCACCTCGCCACCTCAGGCAGGGAAGCACACCCTAAACAAGACAAGATCAGCCCCAAACCTAAGGGGAAGACGTGCATACCCATTGTCCAGTCACAGCTAAGAGCTCCTGTGCATCGGAAGATTCCATGAAGACAGCGGGGTCCAGCCACAGCTGGAAGACATTTGTAACATACGTAACTAAAAACGGACAGCTATCCAGCATTTACTTTTTAAAAAATCCCTACAAAGCAATGAAACGAGAATCAGAAAATAATAAATAATAATAATAATAATAATAATAATAATAATAAAAGGTTTGAACAGACAATTCACAAAAAGGAAAATCAAACAGTGAGTAAACACATGAAAAGAGGTGAATACAAATTAAACCCGGGGGACATTGTGGGGCTGCCACGCACAACCCTGGACTGCATGTTGGAAAGCTGCTGAGGAAACCTTCAGAGTCCCCAGAGAAACGCAAGTCCTGTAAGGGTGTGTTGCAGGCTGTTAACTATTAACTAGACTTACTGTGGTGATCGTTTTGCTAAACACCGACTCATTAGGTTGTACCCCTGAAACTAATACATCCAGCATTTCAGTTACACATACTCAACTAAAAAAACTGATGCAGGTACTCTCCAAACCAACCAACCAACGAGAAACACCAACCCCATCAGGTGACGAGTTCTGGTGAGCAGAGCTTGATACAACTTGGCATGACCCCCACAATTCCACCCGTGGATGTTACACCCTACTGTGAGACGCAGGCTTGCAGACCCCCAAACACAAGCACAACAACGCTGGTGACAGTGTTCCGCACCCCAGCAAAAGCGGTCTCCCTAGGACACAATGGAGCCCCGCTGGACACTACCCCGCCGTGAACCTGAAGCCACAGCTGGCTGCAGCCTGGAGGAATCGTCAAGGCGGCCACCGGAAGACGACAAACACCCAGGCCACACACCACGCGTACAGACACGATGGCACGGCGTCGGGGACCACCGCGCTCCGGGTGCCCACCGCACACAGACTGGCAGAAGATGGCTCCCCGAGGTGGGAGGGGCAGGGAGAGGGCTGGGGACAGCGGGAGGCTTCCGGGCGCCTGCGTGGCGGGGATTACGACGGTGGCTTTGCTGGAGTCCTACAAACGCGACCAATTCGCACTTGTGCGCGCGTCAGCCCTCCCAACAAAGCCATTACAACCCGAGCGATCGTGACTGAACCCAAGTTGGGGGATGGTTCCACTAGGGGCTGCCACGCTCTTTCTGAAAAACGACCTGCTCCACTTTGCACGAGACACGCCACGCCACGCCGGGAAGGGAAAGCACGTCTCACGCACCCGCTAATCGGGACGAGGCAGAAACGGGAGCGCGCTGAGAAGCCGAGGACGCGGGGGTCTCACTGCGCGGCAGCTTCGCGGGGCAAAAACAACCTAGGCCACCCTCGCCGGAAAGTTCTACCGGAGCCTGCCAACTCGGTTCGGCCGCCTCTGCCCCCGGGGCCGCGGGGCTGCTGGGGGCTACGAGTGAGGGGGCGCTGGGGTGCAGGGGCCAAGGGGGGCTGTGAGGGTGGAGGACTTCCAGGGGGCAGGGCTAAGGGGGCTGGTGGGGTGGGGGCCCGGGGCTGGGAGGGGCCGAGGGAGCGGGTGGGGGACTGGGACAGTGCGGGTCGGGGGGGTAGGGGGGTGGGGAGGTGCGGGTCGGGGGGCTGGGAGCGGGGATCAGGGAGACGGCTGTGAGTGAGGCGGTGGGCTGCGCTGGGTCGGGGAGCTGTAAGCGGGGGGCTGAGGTCCGGGGTCTCGGGTCTAAGGAGCGCGGCCCTGAGGGGGAAGGCCAGCCCTGCGCCCCCACCGCCGCCCGCCTCACCTCGTCCACCGTGCGGCGCGGGAGGTGCAGCGTCCCGAGCAGCAGCTTGAGCTTTACGGCCGACGAGAGGCCGTGGAAGCAGAGGCGGATATTGTCGATGACGGCGGCCGTGAGCAGCGACGCGATGCTGGGCGGCGCCCACAGCTCGTCGGTGGCCCCCAGCTTGTTGTGCAGCCACAGGCCCGTGTCGCTCTCCCGCATAGACGCCATCTTGGGGGGGAAAAATCGGGGCGCCGCCGCCAAGCCGGCATCTTATGAAGACAGCTACGCGCCCGCGGCGAGGACCCCCAACATGGCGGCGGCCGCCCGGCAGGCTGTGATGACGTAAGGGGGCGGGGCCTCGGCTACATTGTTCGTGGCGCCCCCAGCGAAAGCCCGCTGGCCGCCGTAAGACAGCATGGCGGCGCCTGTGCCCGGCTGTCATGGCGGCCTCGGAAGATGCTGCAGGGGGAGAGACCTTGCACGCTTACGGCGTGTGGCGCCGGGACCGGGCCGAGGCCCCAGGCTGGCGGCTGCTCCTGCCCTAGGTCCTGGAGCAGGCATGTCCAACCTGCGGCCCAACACAAATTCTTAAAACATTGTGAGATTGTTTTTGCAACCTTTTTATTAGCTCATCAGCAACTATCGTTAGTGTATTTTATGTGGCCCAAGACAATTCTTCCGAAGTGGCCCAGGAAAGCCAAAAGTTGGGACACCGCTGTCCTAGAGCATGAGCAGCAGCAGCATGGGCAGCCGGCTCAGGCCCTTCCTACGCCTCCTGAGGGCGGTTCAAGGTCAGGAAGGCATTTAGGAGCACCTTTGTCAAAAGAGAGGGTAGGGTCCCGTTTTCATACATGCCTTCAACAGTCCAAATGCACTGAGCATCTGTGTGCCTGGCTCTATGCAGTCTTCATGAAAGAAAGTCGAAGCGGATAATAAATGTTCACACAAGTTTACTTGAGCTAAATCTGAGGGCCGACTGGAAGCAAAATCTCAAAGGATTGAGACAATGCTCCAGAGAGTGATAGTTCTGTGGGTCTTTGTTTGCATTTAGAGTCAGAGGAGAAAAATGAGGTACACGCAATCCATTGGTTAAGGAGGCGTCCCTGGGACTGGATAAAAAGTGGAGGGACGCACACTCACGTTGGTGGGTACAGGGCAGTGAATGCTTGTGACACATGCAGATGGTAAGCTGGGGGACTTGGGAGGGACAAGAAAACAGTGAGGAGTGCCCTGGTCTTGCACTCTGGTGCCTGCGGTCGTGCCTCTGAGGGGTCTGCAAAAGAGAATTACTCTGACATTTCAAAGGCATGTTATCCTAGATGATTCCAAGGTAAAGGCCGACCTTTGTAGGCCTGGGACACCATGACCCATCCCGTTAGAAATTTATGGTCAGACCATCTGAGTTTACTTTTGTCAGGATTACCACGTAGCCCCTTGTAGGCTCACATCTGGGAGCTGAGAGTACAATAGTGAGACCCAAATCTTTGCCTGTTCTTTGTGACCCAGAGGGAGCTGACACTCTACGAGGGTGAAGATGGTGTGGACAAAACAGCTGGTCAGGGGTACAGGGAGGGGCAGGAGTGCAGTTTTATGATACAAATTATGCCTAAAAGGACTTGGACAAGCTTCCTCCTCAAGCCTGGCCAGCCTCTCTGGTCCCCAGTGCCCTTGTGTCTGCCATTCGCCAGGCAGCTGTCTCAAAGGATGAGTGGCCATGCCTGCAGCTGCTCCACATCTTCAGGGGCAGCAGCAGGTGGCCTTCCTGACAGCTGCACCTGCCAGGTGTGGGCCTGCCCTTTCCAGATGCCCAAAAGGGGATCAGTGGTCATGTCGCCTTTGAAAGGAAATCAGCCCTGCCATGAGGGTGGGGAGATTCTTACCACCCCCAGCCCCAAGTTAGCCTTGGACTTCATCAAGGACAGCCCCAAACCAGGGCTTCAGCCAAAAACTGAGCTCCCCTCTGCCTGGAGGGGACCCTATCCTGCCCTGGCGAACCCCTTCCCACCAGGCCAGTGGCTTCTATCACAGGACTGAGAGTCAGGAATGGGCCTGTAGGGGACCAGGACAGCAAACTGAGAGGAGTGGGAACTTGATTATAATGGCATGGCCTGGGCCACCTCTCAGGTGACAGTGCAGCTGAAGTTGAAAAAAGCTGCAGACAGCAACCTGCAGAGGCTCTGGAGACCCCCCCCCCACACACACACACCCTTACCTCCACTGCTACCCCTTCACAACGTGGACCCCATCATCTCCAGAAACAGTGCCTGTTCCCACATCTCCCCAGCCCTCCCCCTGCCCACCGGGCCCATAGGCTCCATACTTCCACTTCACTGAGAACACCAAGGGCCCAGGGCTGGGGGCACCTGCTGCCTCACCCTTCTGCACCTGGGCCACGGAGAGGTCAGGAGTTGGGATGAATCCCAACTCTGGTTTTATTTTATTTGAGTCTATTTTTCTTCCTTCCACCATCAGTCCCAAAGCTCATTTCTGTCCCCAGACACCTCACCCCACTCCTCTAGTGTGTTTGGACTATGTCCTGACGTGTGTGTCCTTGACACGTAGTGTTCTGTGTGTGCATGTCTTCAGTGGTCAGAGATGGGATTGTGCCAGATCTCACTGCCACCACACGTTGGCCTCCCGTTTCCCCAGGATTAAGCCTTCACATCACTTCCGGTTGCCCACCCTACACACCAAGGGCAGATGACGAGGACCCTCATCATATGATGGAGACGCTTGTACGAGAGCCCCCCGAACTCCGCCAGGATCGGGGAGGTGTAGGCCCCAGAGTAGGGGGACTGGCCAAAGGGCACCCAGGTAACGTTATGGAGGGTTGCCAAAGGGGGCCGCACCAGTTACCCGCCCCCAGTCGTGTGCTGGAGCCAGCTCGCACAGACTTGCGAGAGTCATTGCTAAATATTTAGGGATTTTACAAGCCTGTCATTAAACATAGCCGTTATTAAAAATTAAACTTTATTGTATGCGTTTTACTACTTCACCTATTGTAAGACATGTTACTTCCTTTCATGTTACCCACACTCTAGATGTTATTTATGTCTATTTTAACTGAATGGTGGAGATGCTGTACAGCAGGTCCTCCAATAACATTTTATTATAACCGATAAAGAAAAAAAAAAGCGTTCCCAGCCGGAGCCACTGTCGGTGTGGGGTTTGCACATTCTCCCCAGGACTGCGTGGGTTCTCTCTGGTCCTCCAGCCTCCCACGTCCCAAAGATGTGCACGTGAGGGGAGTGGCACGTCTGTGTTGACCCCATGTGTGTGGGGGTGTGCACCCTGTGACGGAAGGGCGTGCTGTGCAGCGTGGGGCCCCGAGCTGCCGGGACAGACTGGCCACCCATGACCCTGAACTGTAATCAGCAGGTTGGAAAATCATCTCACTTGTTTTTATTCATTGTTGTTAAATGTAGACCGAGCCCACATAGGTTTTAGTGTTTCATATTAGAAGTGTTTTGGGTCTTTAGTTAGAGGTTTGGTGATGTTTTTGTGACCAGAAACATGCCATAGGGACGTAAGTCTTGTTTATACAGATTAACATGGGGTAAAGTTGGTATCGTTGTGTGTCGTTTCTCTTAAAGTCGCAGTCTCCAAGAACCTACGGACAATGTTAAGCAAGGCTCTCCTGTTGTCCACATCTCATCCCAACTCCACGTCCACTGACATCACACTGGCAGCTTGGACTCAGCAATGGTGGGAGTATTTACACCACGGGTGTGGGCAAAAGCTACAAATCAGGGCTTGACTGGTTAACTGTCCAGACTTAAGAGAGTGGTAGATGATAGAGAAAAAGCTAACAATAAAGATTGCTACAAAAGCATGTTGTGTCTGTTGTCATTGTGAAGAGCACACACACACACACACAATTGAGACAATATTTCTTCCAGTATTCAAAACCTACTACCCGATTCAGCAACCAAGTCCCTCGTGTCACGGATGAGTGGCTGAGGTACTGAAATAAGTGGTGCTGAAGCTAAAAGAAGTTTCCATTTACTACCTGGGTAATTATTTGAGGGGAAGACGTAGTTTTGCAGGTGGTTACGCATCAGATTGAAGGAACATACACTTACCGGGGAAATAGCAGATTGGAATGTGACTCCATGGGTCAAATAACAGTTGAACTGTAACCACTGGTTCGGTGGAATGACATCTTTGTTCATTGGATTCCAATGTTCCTATCATAGCAGCTTTATTCATAATGGCCAAAAGCTTGAAACCACCCAAATAACTTTGACCGTGTTTGTGACTTTCTGTAGAATAAGCAGCACTTGGTGGATCTGTCCTCGGTTTCATGTCCTTGCAATCAGTTGTGGGTCATCAGGAAAAATTCTCCTTAACCACTGGCTTCACGAAGAGCAGACAGACCACTAGGAGGAGGTATCTGCAGAACCAAAAAGCAGCAGTGAGTGAACATTCGGAGTGAACAAAGCAGTGCCTGTAAATTAATGGAAAAAGGAAATCCAACAGGCAAATGGGCACAGGATAAGGACAGGCAGCCCATGGAAGGGAAACCAAGTCCCTGAGAAACATGCGAAGAGATGCCCAAGCTCATCACCAAAGCCTGACACATCCCAATTCAAATGGCATCCTCATTACACCCATGAGACTGCCAAACTTAAAGTCCACGTTTTCGTTGTTAAATATGGATATCGAATTGTCCCAACACCGTTTGTTGAAAAGACTGAACTGCCTACGCACCACCAGTAAACACCACTGTCTAGGTATGTGTGGTCGACTTCTGGCCTCCTTTCTACCTTGGTATCTTTACACTAATGCCACGCCGTCTTGATTACTGTCGTTTTATAGTAAGTCCTGCAATCAGGAACTGTTCTCCAACTTCCTTCTTTTGCAAAGTTATTTTGGGTATTTTACGTCTTTGGCGTTTTCTATATCCATTTTAGAATCAACTGTCGATTTCTAGAAAAAAACCCTGTGGTACGGAGCTGTTCACAGTACTCCCTTACTCTCCTTTGTGGTGTCCCTGGGGTCTGTAGTGATGGTCCACGCTTTACTTCTGATGTTAGTAATCTGTGTCCTTCCCTTTGTTTAAAAAGGAGTGACAGGTGACACACAACAGTATATTTATTTCTGGTACACACACAAAAATTAGTGAAACCTCATGTGACATGGAGCCGGGGAACCAGAAGGGGGAGGTCTCGTGCCCCAAATCGCTCTCTGCAGTCACAACCCTCCCGCCCTCCCCTGCCCTCCCCTTCCCAGCTCTAGAAGCTTCCTCTCCTACGTTCTGAGCAGTTTGCGTGCGGTGCGGCCGACCAAACGTGGCTGCATGTTCCGGGTTGCAAGTCTTTGCTGCTTCCAAATGCGCCCGTTTTGCTGGAGACGTGTCTGGCTGACGTTTTGTTTAAGGTCAGCAGGTACAATATAATAATTCGGTATTCATTGTCTACTGTCCTTTCTCTTTTTTTCTTCGTTAACCTGGCTGGGGACTTACCAATTGTATTGATCTTTTCAAAGAACCAGCTTTTGGTTTCATTGATTTCTTTTCCTATTGATTTCCTCTTTGCAATGTCATTAATTTCTGCTTTACTTTTTATTTCTTTTCTTCTGCATACTTTGGATTTACTTGGCTCTTGTTTTTCTAATGTACTAACGTGGAAGCTTAGATTATTGATTATAGACATTTTTTTCTTTCTAAAATACAAATTAAATATCCTAAATCCCCTCTAAGCACTGATTTTGCTGCCTCTCACAAATCTTGATGATTCATTTTTATTTAGTTCAAAATATTTTTAGATTTCTCTTGTGATTTCTTCTTTGACCCATGAGAAGTCTGCAAATCTCCAGATATTGGGGGGTTTCCCGGCAATCTTCCTGGTACTGATTTCCAGTTTAATTCCATGCGTCTGGGAGCAGACACTGTATGTTTCTGTTACTGGCAATGTATTAGGAGTGCTGTGGCCCACGGTGTGGCCTGTCTTGGTGCTGGCTAGCTCCCTGTGACTTGGAGAAGAATGTGTGTTCTGCTACTGTTGGATGAAGTGGTCTGTAGATGTCCATTCGGTCCAGCTGGTTGGTGGTTGAGTTCAGCCGTGTCCTTGGTGACTTTTCTGCTGGACCGTCCACTTCTGACAGAGGAGTGCTGAGTCTCCAGCCGTAACAGCGGGCTCTTCTGTTTCTCTATTCTGGCCATAAACTATTTGCTCTGGTATTAACAGTGTGATACCAGTCTTATTTTTATGAGTATTTACATAGTATACCTTTTATCTACTTTTTTACTTTCAGCCTTTCTATATCTTTATAAGGTAGTTGTGTCTCATATAAATGAGAGAGTTGTGTTAGTTTTGCTTTTTTTCTAGGGTGACGGTCTTTTTAACATTTTATCAATTATCATTGAATAAAAATCACTGGTATGTCCCCTCCTTTCATGTCTTCTCTTGATTATTCTTTGTCACTCATTTTATCACATTAATTTAAAAGTTACTTACTTGGGGTTATTTTTAGTAGTTTGCTAGAAATCACATTGGGTCCGCTTAGCACATTACAGTCTAAAGTGAAGAACAGCAGCTTCCACTTATGGTTATGTGCTTGCTAAACATCTAAAAAACTGGACACAGTGCACCAAGTGGAAAATTAGTGACAAGCAGCTGGCCAAAAATAATGAACTGAATTAAAATAGGAAACTGGACCCAATATGAAACAATGTTTTTCAGGGGGTAGACAACAGGTAGTGATCCTCAAACGGAAAACATCAGGTGAGTTCCACCATGCCCCCGCTCCCAACCCCAGAGGAATGTTCCAGGCTGCAAGATAGGAAGGAGGAACCCAAATACAGCTGGGCAGTACCCTGACTTGAGGAGACAGAGTGCAGAATCTGGGGAGCCCCAGCTGAGTACCAGAGGGAATGCAGAAGCTCTGGGTTCTGCGGGGTGCCCCAATGTGGTCCACAGGCGCCTGGCTCTGCCCACGGCTGGGAGAGGACCCTCGGACCGGGTAAGGCTGGACATAGGTGGTGCTCCCACCAGCCAGGGGGCGTTAGCTGAGTCCACAGCAGTTGCCTCAGTAGTGGGCCACATTGCCCTGAAGACCGTTCTGAGCTCACCTAACAAAGCTGGAAGACCCCCAAATCAGATTAGTTCCAAGTAGCTTAACTACATTCCAAAACAAAGCTCAAACGTACATACGGGATGAAAATCGCCAGGACCCCCCAATCTGCACGACATGGTAAAATTTACAATATCTGGCCTCCAGCAAAAATGACCACAAACGCAAAGCAGCAGGAAGATACCACGGGGGATGGGGCCAAGTCGTGCGGTCAGCACTGCAGGGCTGGCCCGACCGCCGGTGTCGCGGCTTCACGTGCGGTGCGTCCGACCCACCCGAACCGGTGCACCTCCAGGGCCACAGGCCTGCGCTCCCACTTCTCTCCCAGCCCTGTCCCCTGTCAGAGCCTCAGCCGAGTCCACCTGACGCTGCCCCTCGACCCCTGGAACCCGCGCCTCCTTCTTCTAACGCCCCGTGCCCGCCTGGGGCGCCCCAGCCTCCGCCCCCGCAGCTCTGTCCCCCCTTTGCAGGGTGTCCTGACTGCTGACAGTAGGGCCGAGATGGCCAAGCTGGGCTGTGGGGTGCAAAGAGCCGGAAGAAAAGGGTCCTAGGGGGCAAGGGGGCAGGGGAAGGCGCGCGATGGTGGATCCGGATGCCCGAGCCAAGTGCTGTCCGGACATTGGGAACGGAGGGGACCAGCGACCCCTCAGTACTGAACAGGACGCCTGGGACCGGGAACAGCGCGGTTCCCTTGCACGGCCACCCGGGGTCTCCGCGGAGCCCCGCTCCTGGGGTAGGTGGCGCCCCCGGCACTTGGGCGGCCCGCGCGCCTGTGCGGGGACAGGGCGCCAGGAGCAGACCACAAGCCAGAGGAGCGTGGGGCCCACGGGCAGGAGAAGAGCCCGTGCTGCGCTGCGTCCGCGAGGCGCACGTCCCACCCGCCGTGCGGGGCCAGGGTGGTGCCCGTGTCCGGCGTGGGGCTCCGGGCAAAGAAGCGCGCGGAAGTGCGCACGTCCGGGAAGCCGCCCGCCGTCCCCCAGCCCCTGCTCGGGGACTGCCCACGTGTCTGAACGCCCCTCGCCCGCGCCGGGGCTGCAGCGCGACTCTGTCCCTGTTCCCGAGAGCCCGAGACGGGGGGCTCGGCCCCGCGTCCGTCCCACGGTCAGGAACAGAGTGGCGGTCACGAGCAAGGCCAGCGTCCGGCCAGGAAACGGACGTCCCCGTCCCCCGCGACTAGCGACACGAGGCCCTCCTCCGGGGGTCACGGCTCCGTACTGGGCCTTACAGAAAACCAGTGGACCTCACGTAGGTCCCCGCCTCTCAGCGGGGCCGGTGTCCGAGCACGCGTGGGCCCCGCACGCACCGAACGCCCACGGGGGCCACGCGCGGCCCTTTACTGCCAACCACGCTCGGAGAGAAAAGGGCGCAGGGGCGTAGCGACCCCGCCCAGGCCACAGCGGGGTGTGGGCGACCTCCCTGGGCAATCCGGTCCGACCGGGGAGGCCGGGTGCGCGGTGCGTGCACGGTCCCCCCGGCCCTGGCCAACACGAAGCCCCGCCCGCGGGATCGGCCCCAGGGACACCCCGCGCGCCCCGCGCCGCCGAGCTCCGGCCGCCGGTGTCCCCAGCTTTGCTCCCGCCCGACGACGCCTCCTCCCCCGGCCCCCCGACTCCGTCCTGCGGGCGGACCCCCGTTAGGGCTATAGGCGCGCCGAGTCCTCAAGCCTCCACGCTCCCTCTACGCGGGCGGGTCTCGTGGTTTCCATGGCGACGACGTCGCAAGGGGGACGGGGGGGGGGGGTGTCGGGCAGGTCGGAGCGCATGCGCAGTCCGTGCCGGACGCAGCACGTCTGTCCGAGTCGCCCGCGCGCGGCTGTCGTGGGGTCCCTGAACCGTGGTGAGGGCGGCGGTGGGGTCTGGGGGCCGGGGGTGCGGGGTGCGCTGTTCGGGGTTTGGAGGGCGGGGGGCGGGCTTCGTTGGGCCCGGGAGGTGGGGGAGGTGTTCGCGGGAAGAGGGGCGGAGTGATGGGCGGCCGGACACGGGCGGGGTGGGTGGTCGCGCGATGCGGGCGCGGGGAGAAGGGCGCTGGGCCCGGGGGGCGCGGCGGGGGGCGCCGAGAAGGTGGTGGGGCAGGCGCCGCTGACCCTCCCGCTCGCCGCAGGGCGGCCGGCTCCCTGCGCTCGGCAATGGCCCCCCCGCCGCTGCGCAGACCCCCGAGGCCGTCGCGGCGGCTGCTGCTGCTGCTGACTGTGGCGCTGCTGGGCGCCCAGGCCCGCGCCGAGCCCGCCGCCGGGAGCGCGGTCCCCGCGCAGAGTAAGTGCCCAGGGGGTCCCTGGACCCCGGCCCGACGCGGGCGTGCGGGAGGCCCCGCCTCGCCTTTGTTCCCGAGTGGTCCCCGAGCCCGGCTCCCCCTTAGGTGGGAGGTGGGAGGTGGGGGGCGGTCGGGGGCTGCTCGGTGGGACGGGGCTGGGGCTCCCACGCGATACCCGCCCCCGCGCTGAGCCGCGCCTCCGCAGGCCGCCCGTGCGTGGACTGCCACGCGTTCGAGTTCATGCAGCGCGCCCTCCAGGACCTGCGGAAGACGGCCTACAGCCTGGACGCACGGGTGAGGAGGGGACCGCCGGGGACCGCAGGGCTCTGTCCGCAGACTCCCCACCCCGACCTATCCGCAGGGCGTTCTGGGTGCCAGTCTCACTGTGAGCACCCCCCTCAGATAGCCAGCACCCTGTTTCCAGGCCCCCTGCCTCCCCAGGGTGTCACTGGGCGCTCTCCCCTGTGACTGGGCTGAGGAAGACTCACCCCTCCCGTTCTAGCGTGGGCAGTGCAGCCTACTGGGCAGGGGGAACACTGAGGGAGGGGCGAGTGTGGGCATGGGGGGTCACCTTGGGCAGGTCCCCCAGCCTCACCTGTGGAGGGATGGGTGTGTGCACAGGATGCCTCAAGGTACCAGGACATGGGGGGCGGGAGGGGCACCCCTAAGTCTGGAATGAACTCTTGCTGTGCCCCAGCCAAGGAGTTTTCGGCTATGACAGAGACACCTACCCCTTCTGGAAAAGGAGAAGATTCCTAGAAGTAGAAAGAAGGGGAGGCCCCACCCTGGTCTCTGTAGGGCCCAGACTGAGGCCTGTAGCACCCTTGGGTCTGGGGGGCCCGAGTCTGTTTTAGTTTGGAGCTGGGCTCCTGAGAGCAGCAGCCCCTACCCACCCTCGAGGATGGGTGGTGGGTTGTTAGGGGATCGCGGGGGGCGGGGGGACCTGCGGGGGGACAGGAGAGTTGGAGACACAGGGAAGAGGAACTTGGGTGGAGGGATGAGTGCATAGGACCCTCCAGGCAGGACCGGTGCAGGCACAGAACCTTCCGGTCGGAGAGGTAGAGAGGGGAGGTCCAGGCCTGCAGGGCAGCAGAGGGTCCCTGCGGTAAGGGGAGGGGGGTGGTGGCGGTCAGGGGGCCTCTCAGACTCGGGAGCTGGAGCTGGTAGGCGGGGTTGGTGGTGTGCACCCTCATGGCCCCCAGTTGCTTTGCAGACGGAGACCCTCCTGCTGCAGGCAGAGCGCCGAGCCCTGTGTGCCTGCTGGCCCACCGGGCCCTGAAGACCCTCACCGGTGCTGTTCCCTCCTCAATAAACTCCCACCCAGCACACCCGTGTCCTGTCTCCCTGCTCTGGCCACCAGAGCCCACCTGTGTCGCCTCCCGTAGCCCCTGGCTGGGCCCCTCTCTGGGCCTTGATTTTCCTAGCTGGTCCATGAGGGTCGAGGCCCTCTGGCACCTGTCCCACCACAGGGACATTGGTGAGCAGACATACACATTGGGCCACCCGACCATCTGCCCTCCAGGCACCTGCTCCCTCACGGGGCGCGTGGACGTTGGTGTGGCCCCTGGGGTGCTGCACTGTGGTGGGCACGGCTGTCCTCGGGGGCCCCCTGGAGGCCCACCCAGCGGATCCCACGTGGCCGAGCCTGCTGAGGCCAGAGAGGGAGGGAGGGTGACTGGGCAGAAGGAGGGCCCCTCCGGGAAGGGAGGGCCGGGACCTTCTCCACAGCCTCCACCCTGCCTCCTGGGTCTCTTGGGAAGCCCCCAGCGTAGCCCCTGGACACCAGAGACTCCTGGAGGGGGACGTGGGCCTGAACACAGGTGTCCAGCTCCAGGCAGGAGGCCCCCAGTGGAAGGACCCCGCCTGCCCTCTGCTCTTGTGAAAGCAGCACCTCAAACACCCGGGAGTGCAGGAGGACTGCGGTTGGAAGTGACTACTGTGGGACATGCACCTCCCTGGGACTTCAGTTCCCTAGCTGTGGCTGCCTCAGGACAGCACGGTGCCGCCCCCAGGCTGCTGCCTGAACAAGGTCTGCCCGTGAGGCCAGCCCGGCTTATCTCCCAGGACCCCACCCGGCCTGTTGCTTATCTGCCCAGTACAGCCACATCCACTCAGATGCCCTCCAGGCCCCACCGGCCCCCAGTGCTTGCGTGACCTGTCCTGTCATCAGCGCCCTTGTCCCTGCAAGCGCCAGGCGTGCAGGTGTGGGGACCGCAGTGGAGAAACCAGAGTCCCACCTTCGTGCAGGTGGGAGGCGGAGTTACTGGCCTGGCGGCTGTGGTGCCCGGGCAGTCCGCGTGGCAGGCCGGGGGACTGGAGAGGCACTGAAGTCGTGGCAGGCCCTCAGACCTGGGCGTGGTGGCAGGGACCAGGGTGCCCCTATCGGGGGCCTCAGAAAGGAGCAGGGGCTTAGCGGAGGCAGGTGTCTATAGGGCACTGCCCCAACAGAGCTCACGACCGAGTGGTTGGCCCCACTCACGTGGCCATACCTGGGTGCCAAGGGATGTAGCCTGTGTTCTGGGCTTGGGCCGCCAGATTTAGCAAACACGGGGACAGTACTCAGTATTTACTCCAAGCCCCCTCCAGTATAAAACAAAAGCGCTTTTAGGATAGGCACTTTTCAGAGTAAGCACATCCCCTGCAGTATTCGGGACATAGTTCTCCTGAAACTTGATTGGCTGTTTATCCAAGATTTACATCCAGCCGGGCATCCTGAATTCCCTGCGCTGCCATTGGGGTTTCTACTACTAGAAAAGATGGGGACCGCTGAGAGTGCTTGTCACAGCCTGTTGGAAATGTCCTTTGGGAGGAGGCAGGGGCAGCAGGTGGGGGGTGGGGGCGGCCCCCTCGGGAGCCTTGGGGGTTTGAGCACGCAAGGACTCAGTGTGACATCTGAACAGGGCACTGGCCGCTGGCTGAGAATGGCTTCTGGGGTGGCAAGGACAGAACCAGGGCCCATGAGGAGGAGCCGTGGCCGGGCAGCATGAGAAGTCACTGTGTTTGAAAATCAAGCCAGTGGCATCTGGCATTTGGGGGGCGGGGGGATTGAGAGGAGTGGGGAGGGGAGGGGTGGAGCCTGTGGGAATGGGAAGGCAGGTGGGAGCTGGATGTGCTGGGCCAAGAGGCCCAGGAGGTGACTGGACAGACCTTCCTGGAGAAGGGGCTGAGAGGGAGTGGTTGGTACACAAGTGCTGGCCAAGATGTCTGTGGCTTGAATGGCCAGGAGCGGTGAGGTTCCCTGGGAGGAGACGGGGCAGCCCTGAGGCAGGTAAGGGCCATGGGAGGAAGGGTGGGGTCAGCATGTCACATGCCACGGAGGCCCCGCAAGGCCCAGAGCTGGGCCTCTGGGTTTGGCAGCTCTGGGCTTCACCCACCTCGACAAGGGCTGGTTGGGGGTGGGGAAGACCTTCCTGGGGGTGTCACTGGAGGAGCAGACGTGGAGAACCAGCACAGAAAACTCGTGCAAGGCGTTCAGCCTGCGAGTCGCCGGGATCCATCGTGACTGCACGTAAATACAGCCCTTGGCTAAGCAGAGAACTGGGAGTGCATCGTCTGTAGGACGGCTGTTGTTTTTCCTGCACTTTTTGTGTGCCTTATTGTCCCCACATCGTCGGCCTTTCTCACGTCCTTCCGTGCCCCAGCCATCCAGCCACCTCCCACGTCCCCCGCTGGGCCAGCTGGGCATTCCCACTGCCCGCCCTGCCCCTCCCACGTGGGAGCCACTCGTCCCTAGGTCGCAGGTCCTCTCCCTGTGGCACGTCCCCAGGTGGCCTCCGAGAAAGCAGTGCAGTGAGGAAGCTTCCTGACCGTGTCTCTTGCTGGCGCGCAGCCCTCCACTCAGGGTCTTCACCCGAGCCATGTCCTCCCTGTGGAGTCACCACTTGGCCTCCTCCACGACCTGCCTCACCCTTCTGCCCCTGTCCTACCTTCCTTGTCCTTGTCCCTGAGGGACACTGGAGTGTGGCCTCTGTTACCGGGAGGTGAGCAGCTTCAGGCCCCCAGCCTCCAGCTACCCACAGAGGGTGGCTGTCGGGACCTTTGTTCCCTTCCTGCCCTCCGGCTGGGTTTGCATCCCGAGTCTCGATCCTTTCGCTTGGGGAAGTCACCACCATTGTCGTCATTCTCCTGTCGCCCCCGACCCCTGTCTTCCCTTTACGAAGACCTCGTTCGCTGTGCAGCAGGCCTTCTGATCGGCTCCTGGTTTCCTGTTCTCTTCCCATGTCCTGGCCTTTTGGTTCGCTTCCTCCAGCACTCTGCCCACCTTTGTCGTCCTGTCCAATCCGATATCCCAGGCGCCCTACCCGTGACCCCTGGCGAAGCTGCTCTCACTTCCCGGGTGTCGCCCCACCACGTGCTCTGAGGCCCCGTGGGTCTTCCAGTGGGTCTGCTCTGGAATCTGGGCGGGGGTCTCGCTGCACGTACAACCCCTCATCTGGGACCCAGGGGAGCTCTGGCGGTGATGTCCAAGGTGTGGGGGGCATGCCCAAGCAGAGGCCGGAGGTCGTGGGGGGCAGCGGGCAGCCATGGGGGAGGATAGGGTGGATAACAGAGGCCTGGGCTGACAGGTGGGGTTGGGAGGGAGGGCGATAGAACAGACCCCCCCCCCAACTGTCCAAGTCTCAGTTTTTTGCCTGTCAAATGGGCTCCGGATGTGGCCTGAGGGCACAGCCTCCCTGGGGCACCCTCGTGTCTTGTAGGAAGAAACTGAGGCTCAGAGAGGGGGCCTGGGGTTACCCTGCTGCCTGTGGGGTCTTCCCCTTTCAGACCACCAAGGGGAATGCTCGGGCCCCTCCCTCCATCCTTGGGCCCAGAGGCGGGGAGCCTCGGGCTCAGCATCGGGTGGCGGGGCGGTGGGTAGGCAGTAGCCAGCAGCGGCTGTGGCCCTGCAGGGGGGCTGGGTCACTCTGCTCCAAGGGACCCCTTCACACCCAAGCCTGGGATCAGTGGACCCGATGGTCCCCTCTCCTGGCCCCCGTCACCAAGCACCGTGGAGTGCTCTCCCAGTCCCTGACGAGGTGCTCCAAGCCCACGCTCAAAGCCTCACCTGCCTTCCTCTGAAAACCCGTGACCCTCCTGGCACGCTGGCACCCCACCCCCATTCCTGGCCTTTCCTGCCTGGACCCCTTGCATGTTGTTGACTTTGCAGGGACACTCTTCCTGCCGTCCACCTGCTGCCCACCTCAGGACACCGCAGAGCCTGGCTGGTCCCACTGTAGCTGGTGGAGGTCTCCTGCGGCAGCACCAGGCAGCACGTGGAGGGGGCTGTGTGTGGATCCCGCGCACCTTTGAGATTTCCGTGCTCCCACTTCTCTCCTGGAAGGTCACAGCCAGGCCCCAGACCAATCCTGGCACCTGGTGGGGATGCCTCCCGGCTTGGCCACTCCTGCGCCCCGCCGCCCTTGCTGGGCATCCCCAGCTGTGGACTAGTTCAGCCCCTGGGTCCGGGTAATCCTCCCTGTCCCCACGGCGCTGGGGTCCCTTAGGTGAGGTGGTGAGGTGTAGTCCCTCCTTGGTCTCCTCTAGGTGACCGTAACCGCCTCGCTGGACCCCAGCGTGGGCTGAGGGTTCCTCAGGCCTGGACCCCTAAGCCTCATCCCCACCAGGGTATGGTGAACTCAGCGCCAGCCGCCTTGAGGGGTCACCCCCGGGGGGAATGCGGGGCGAAGAGCGGAAGGGCGAGCAGAGCAGCAGGAAGTTGGGTTTGTAAAGTGCTGCAGGGGCTGAGATTACCTGTGACCCGACCTCCGACCTCACCCATGGCCCGCAGCGTCAGCATGTCTGACACGCCGGGACCGGGAGGACGCGGCCAGAGCCCCCCCTGCACCTGCACCGAGATCGCAGAGCGCATGCGCGGGCCGCGGAAGGCGGGGGGCCGGGCCGGGAGGGGTCCTGCGGGTCCCCGCACCCCCGCGCCCGCTACGGGTTTCTCGTGTCGGAGCGAGGGGGTGCTGCGCTGCGCCGGGCGACGCGGACCTCAGACCCCGCTCCGACCGCGTCCCCGCGCCAACGACCCGAGCGCCCCCCGCGGCGCAGGTTCCCCGGGGCGCCCCCTCCCCAGGGCCCCGGCGGGGCGCCGCGTTCAGACAATGGGGCGGGAGATGGAGATGCTTTCGTGACTGCGACTGGCTGGTGAAGAGGAGAAGGACGCGGCGCTGCGGAATCCAGAGGCCCAGCGCCAGGTCCGGGCGCTCCCGGGCAGAGCGGAGCGGCGGCGGCGAAGGCGGCGGCGGCGGCGCGGGGGTGCGGGGCCCCGGCGGGAGGCGCCCTGCCGGGAGCTCCACGGAGCGCCCCCTCCGGGCCGGGAGTCCGGCCGCGCGTTCGCCCGGCCCCGGCCACCTCGAGGGGCTCGGGCGCTCCGTCGCGCCCCGGGCCGCCCCCGCCCGGCCGCGCCGCAGCGCCCAAGTGTGCCATCGGGCGGGCGCGGAGGCGGTGTCTGCTCCCACCCCCGAGATCACATGGTGACCCTCGGCAGCCAATGCAGTGGAAGCTAGGACCCTGCGGGACCCCGGGCGCCGCGACTGCACCGCCGCCGCCGCCGCATTATAAATACTTCTCCAAAATGCGGCGCAGCTCCCAGCGCGCGCCCCGGCCGCCCGCCGCCTCCGCCCCGCGCCCCTGAGCCGCCGCCGCCGGTCCGAGGGCGCCGCGCCCTTGCCCTGGGCCCGGCCCGCGTCCCTGCGCTGCGCCGCCCGGCCGGGTGCATGCATTGTGAGCCTCCCGACATGGTCTGCGAGACGAAGATCGTGGCCGCCGAGGACCATGAGGCGCTACCGGGGGCCAAGAAGGACGCGCTGCTCGCCGCCGCCGGCGCCATGTGGCCCCCGCTACCCGCCGCGCCCCCACCCGACCCCCAGCCCCTGGGCGGCTCGGAGGGCGCGGGGCCTCCGGGGGGGCGCGGCCTGTGCATCCGCGAGTTCCGCGCGGCGGAGCAGGAGGCGGCGCGCCGCATCTTCTACGACGGCATCATGGAACGCATCCCCAACACGGCCTTCCGCGGCCTGCGGCAGCACCCGCGCACGCAGCTGCTCTACGCCCTGCTGGCCGGTCAGTGCGCGGGGACCTGCCGCAGCCGCGCCCGCCGGGCCCCTCGGGGGACGCACGAGCCGGACTCGCTCTGCCCCGCTCGCCCCAGCCCGGGCGAGCTCGGGAGGGAAGCGGGCGCCTCCGGGCCCCTCGCACGCGCACGGGCACGCACCCGCGCGTCCCCCGCATTCTCGGGCGGCCGGAGCGAGGCGGCTTCCAGTAGGGAGGCCGGTCGGGGCAGGGGCTGCGGGCGGGGGAAAGCCGGGGTCTGCACCCGCGTGTCCGCCGCTCCGTCCCCTCCCGGTCACCCGGGTGGGGGCGGGTGATGACAGGTAGCGCCGCGGCTGAGGCTCCGCGCCGGGCGCGTGTAACTACTATATATAATCCGCGGGGCGGGGGAGGCTGCCTCGGCGGCTCCAAGTGCTAATTTATGGGGAGACGACAGCCAGCTCCGGGGTGCCGGGAGGGTGTGCACCGAGGAGGCGGGGCTCGGGGGTAGCGTCCCTTCCGCGGGCTGCCTCCGCAGGGGGCTTTGAGGCCTTTCCCCGAAGCTCCGCCGCGGAATGGCGCTTCTCCCCATTTCGCAGATGAGGAGCTTGAGGCTTGTATATGTGGGGGGCGGGGTGCGACTCTCCCAAGGTCACGCAGCAGGGGCGACTTTCACTGCAGGCCCGTCTGACTCCTGCCGCCTGGATGGGGCTGGAGCAATCTCCATTCTCCGTCCCTTGTCCCTGTCCTCACAACCCAGAGAGGGCTCTCGGTTGGGACCCTGGGAAGAAGGGGGTCTTGGGGCCTGCCCTAGAGGGTGTCACCCACTTCTAAGAGTGGGATGACCTATGGAGACAGGGCAGCGCCTTGGCCTCCCACCGTGCCACCAAGGATGTGGGCAGAGCCCCTTGCCCAGCTGGGGGACTACATGGGTGGTGGGCACTGCTGTGCTCGGGGCATTTGGAAATCCCGGGATGTCGGGTTGTCAAGGTGGGAAGTTTGATAACTGGGAGAAGTGGGCAGGAGCCGCTGAGATGCCCCGCTGGTCCTCCAGAGAAAGCAGTGGGCATGTTTGGCGCGGTGTCTCTTGCGCACGGCACTCCCGCTTCCTTGCTGGGGGGTGGCGCCTGCCTGTGTCCTCACCGTGCCCCCCTCTCCCGCAGCGCTCTGCTTCGCCCTGACCGGCTCGGTGCTGCTGACATGCCTGGTGCCGGCCGGGCTGCTGGGCCTGCGCTATTACTACAGCCGGAAGGTGGTCTTGGCCTACCTGGACTGCGCTCTGCACACGGACATGGCCGACATCGAGCGTTACTACATGAAGCCCCCGGGTGAGTCCCTAGCTCTCCAGTCCCCCCCACCCCACCCCCCGCATGGCCTCACCTCAGCAGCCTCAGGCCAGGCAAGGGTGGGCCCCTGACCCGGGGGACCTCCAGGTGACGGAGGACTCTGGCCCAGAGCTGGGGGTGCCATGGGCTGGAAGGGGCTGGGGGCAGAGCTAGGTCCCCGAGTGTCCATAGGAGCCCGCCTGGCCCTGGGCCATGGCGTGCTGGCCCTGCTCTCCACGCTGCTGAGATCCTGCCCCCTGCACTTACTGAGGGGCGGGGGCCTTTGTCACCTCTCATTGGTCCTGTCTGGTCCAGGACGCTCCCTGGTGCCTAGTTGGATCCTGGGCTGGTGCGGAGTGCCAGCGTGCTGGTAGAGGGGGGTGCAGAGGACGCCCCCACTCCCCACCGGGAGAGGACCTGAAGAAGGGTGGGACCCTGCGGGAGCAGGGGTCTGAAGTCTTGGTCTCAGCCTCTGCTTTCTGGGCCACTCAGTGAGCCAGTGGGTCTCACCCCAGGCCCCGGGTGAGGCCTCCCATAGACAGAGGGGCCCGCAGCGCTCAGGGGCCAGTCTGTCCTCCAGGCTGGCCTCCGAGAGGGCTGGATCCTGGGAGGCAGGGCCTCTGCTTCTCTGCATGCGTGGAGCCAGAGGTGAGATCCTTTACCTCGGCCATCTGGGACCCAAGGGTCTCCCAGTACCTGCAGGGTCCTCGGGCTGAGAAGAGGGGATAGGGTGGGCCCCAGTAGTTGGTGAGGGTCTAGCAAGAGCTTGGTCAGTGCCATGGAGGGGCAGTGGGGGACCAGAGAGGTAAGGTGTCCAGAGCAAGAGTGACCTTCTCTGGCAATGCCAGCTTCTGTGCCCACTGGCTCCGGCCAGGCCAGCCCATGCTGGGGGGGCGGGGGGCTGGTCCTGCCCCCTCCCCAGGCCCCACAGCCTTCTGGGTGGCCTTGGGCACCTCTGGTTGTCTTTGACCTTTTCCTAAGCCCAAACAAAGCATCTTAGCAGCCTGCTTGGAGCCCTGGCTCCAAGGGGGCAGAAGGGTGAGATCGACCTGGCTGGCACCAAGGCCTAGGCCCAGGAGCTGAAGGTGGCTGGGGTTGGGGGGCCCACCCTCATGGGGTTACAGTCTCTCTGGGCATGGGGCCCTGCTTGGCCCTCCTGAGCATCCAGTGGGTGTCCCAGGGGCAGAGGGGCTGGACAGCCGCTGATGGGGCCATGCCGGATTCATGGGAGCTGCTGGAGCAGTGGGGAAACTGAGGCCTGGGGAGGGGAGAGGCTCCCAGGAAGGACTGTGCTGACCTCTGGTGGGCCTGGGTCAGTGGGGAGAGCCAGAACCTCTGCAGTGTGCCAGGTCTCGGGAGGCCTTGCAGGGCTATGGGCTGACAGGGCAGTGGGGGACCCCCGGGGGCAGGTGCACGGGTGAGGTGAGGAGCTTTTAGGGGGCAGAGGTGGGCCACTCAGGCAGGCAGGCTGGGGTGGGATGGGTGCTGGGAGTTGGTGATGGGACACATTGAGGGGACTGGAGTGGCCACCAGCAGGGAGGGCATGAGCAGGCTAGGCTCCTTGGGGAGGACACCCCCACCCGGCCAGCCCTTCAGTCACCAGAGGTAGGTGACCAGGCTCACGTGGCCGGTCCTGTCCCCTCTGGCCTTTGTCGCCTCTCCCCTCCTTGCTCCTTGCCCCAGTTCCCTGAGCTCCACCCCCTCTTCTTGCCCTGCACGGGGCTGTCTGTGATCGGTCCGGGCCGTGGGTGGGGATGGCCAGTCTGGCCACCGGGCTTGCTGCCCAGGAGAGGCGAGGGGCAGGGTGTGGTGGCCGTGGCCGTGCTGGGCTCCGCACTTGGATTTCTCAAGCGTCCACACAGACCTGCCCCTGGGCCCGCCCAGAGCCCGCCTCTTTGTGTCCTGGCTCAGGCAGGCCAGGGGCTCCCAGGAGAGTGGGGGCCACAGGGTTGGCAGAGCCAGAGGCCCCCGGGGTTGTGGCTCCCAGAGGTGGCCCTGCCGCCCTGGCCTGTCCTTCCAGACCCCTCTCAGCCCCATTGTTAGGGTCCTTCTGAGCACCCTCATGGCACCTGCTTCTCTGGTGGGGATGAGCGTGGTGGGCCGCAGAGGGCTGGGAGCCAGGATGGGCTGGCTCTGCATGGCCATCGGGACCGTCCAGGCATTCGGTCTAGGGGTTGCAGGGGAGGGTCCCGCTGCCCAGCTCTTGCTCCCTGAGGGAGGGGCTCTGGGGGCCCGCTGCGTCCCACAGCAGCCCTGACCGCCTCGTCTTCCCGCAGGCTCCTGCTTCTGGGTGGCCGTGCTGGACGGCAACGTGGTGGGCATCGTGGCGGCACGGGCCCACGAGGCCGACAACACGGTGGAGCTGCTGCGGATGTCGGTGGACTCGCGCTTCCGCGGCAAGGGCATCGCCAAGGCGCTGGGCCGCAAGGTGCTGGAGTTCGCCCTGCTGCACAACTACTCGGCCGTGGTGCTGGGCACGACGGCCGTCAAGGTGGCCGCCCACAAGCTCTACGAGTCGCTGGGCTTCAGACACATGGGCTCCAGTGACAGCTACGTGCTGCCCGGCATGACCCTCTCGCTGGCCGAGCGCCTCTTCTTCCAGGTCCGCTACCACCACTACCGCCTGCAGCTGCGCGAGGAGTGACCGCCGCCCGCCCGCCGCCCGCCGCCTGGCCGCCCTGCCCGCCTGCCCGCCTGCCCGCCGCCCGGGCCTGCTTCAGACGCTCACCTTGGCGTTTCGGGGGGGGGGGATGTTCATTTTTTCAACATCACGTGGTTCTCTGGCTGGTTCTGGGGGGGCAGTTGCTCATCCGTGACACTTTGGGGGGGTGGGTTGTTCACAGCCATGGCCCCTCACCCTCCCCAGCCTGTGGGACCACTCCCTGAAGAGTGACAGCAGGGACCACCACATGCCCTCACAGCTGCCCGGCCTACGGCCACAGGGCAGGCCCTGCCTTGCCCCCCAGCACAGAACCTCTGCAGTGAGGACCCCCCTGCCCAGCTGACCCCTGGCCCCCAGCCAGGCGGTGGCCCGGCCCTCAGCCCCCAGAGGCGTGGCCTGCCAGGCGAGGGGCGCCGAGTTGGCTGTGGGCCGCTTTGCTCTGTGCATGCTGAGCGCGTGGCCCGCCTGCAGCATGCCGCATGCCCACAGTCCCCGCCGTGCTGCGCTGCCCAGCCCGGGCCCAGGCGGGGGTACGTCCCGGCCCCAGCCCGGAGCTCGCCCTGGCAGGCAGCTGCGCCCTGGACGGCCTGTCTCACGAGTCCTTGCTTCACCCCCGTAGAGCTTTGCTTTGACGCCGAATCACGTTTCTCTCCTTTTGGTCCCAACCCCTCCATTGCCCAGGCCGACTGGCGTCATCGCCCCCCATGCAGTTCCCATGGCAACCTGCTGCACGGCCTGGTCAGGGCCCTTCAGGAGAGCAGGGCAGGGAGGCAGACTTGGGGTTGCCTGTCCCCCAGTGCTGGCTCGATCACGGTGGCCTCCCCCAGACCTCCCTCACCGCTCCGGGCCCGGCCCCGCAGAGCTGACACCCCCAAACCGCTGCAACACCACTGAGCCCACAGCTTCTCCCAGCCTGAAGCCGACCTGTTTTTTCATCAGTTACTTAGACAGAATAGCACTCTGCATGTCTTTACTACTTGGGACACAACAGTAGTTTGTACCTTACCACGCACACGCCTGTGTGCGCTAGAATATGCACTACTTCTGGCCCAGATTGGTGGGGGTGGGTGGCCGGGTGGGAGGAGGGCTTCGAAGTTTGAAATCCGGAGCGAGACCCTGATTCAGCGCATTTTTACCCCAAAGAGCATTCCAGGTTTGTGAGGAGGCTGTGGGCTGCCCCTCGCCAGCCTTGCCGCGCCACCGCCTTCAGGAGGACTGAGTGGGTCTCACGTCCACCGTGCTCCTCCCCCCTCCTCCTGGAGGCTGGGGGTGGGCGGGGGGGACGCGGTGGGCGGGGGGGGACGCGGGGGTCGTCAGTGCCTGCACATCCAGCTGTAAGCCTGAACCCGGCCACGGTGGCAGGAGGGAGGGGCGTGCACGCCTGCTGAGACCCTCCATGTGGGGGTCTGGGGTCAGGGGGTGGAGGTGGCAGGTGCAGCAGGCCCCCGAACTGGGTCCCTCGTGCAGGACCCCAGGAGGGGACGTCCTTAAAAAGGCACTTTGGAGATTAGCAAGTGAATGGGACAAGCCCAGTTTCCGAGGAGCCTTTTGTGCTGTCAGCAATCGAGGTATTTGCAGAACACTGTACAGACCCCGCTGTCCCCTGTACATACCCCGGTGGCGCCCGGTCCCCGCTCGGGGATGGGAGTTTTGTAGACTGTACAGAAATCGGCACCCTATTTTCTTGCAGCTCTCTGATTTTGTTAATCTGGATTATACAGACAGACGTAAAGTGTTTTAGCAAAATGGAAAACAAACAGCTGTGCCTTTTTCCTCTTTCTGTTTGGTTTGGTTTCAGCTTGAGGCAGCTGAGTTGCCAAGCGGCGTGCTGGGGCTGAGGCTGGTCTGAGGCCCAGTGGGGTGAAAGGGCAGGCAGGGGCCACACGGGGTCAGCATGGGGGCGGGGTCACGTCAGGCGGTAGCTTGGGGATGGCACCAGCTTCCTTTAATCCTGTGCCTTTGGCGCCTCTGGTCCCTGGGATGGGGGTGCACGGGTGGGGGTCCCTGGAGCCTGCAGGCCCTGTGGCCGCCAGTGTCCAGCTGACGTTGTGACCAAAGCACCTGGCTGGTGTGGTTCCTGGGCCGTGGCGTGGCCATGTCCTGTTGGCGTCGCCTGTCCCAGGTCTGTGGGCAAGGTGGGCTGCTGTGTCTTCCCCAGCTGGACAGTGCAGGAGGTGGTGGATGCCACGTGGACTCTTGGCCCTTCTTTCCTGCCCTTTTGTTGCTGCCAGGACTCTGGAGAGATGCCAGGAGGGGTGTGTGGCAAGGCGGCCACATGTCTGGAAGCCTGATGCCCAGCCGCTTGGGTGGGCAGAGGCACCTGGGCGTGCTCTGCGCCCAGGACAGGGCCCTCACCTGTGTGCAGCTTCGGGGGGCCCCGAGGCCCCCCAGGGGGCAGATCTCCCAACCTTCCCCTAGGTTGGAGGCGGACATGCTGGTGGGGGCCCTGCCCCTGGCTAGCTGCTTCCCTCCAGCCTGGGAGCTAACTGCTCGGAAAACATGCACTGAGATGTGAATTTTATACGTTTGTAGAAATTCTCATGTTACTTCTTCTACCTCTGTGGCGCGTCCTGCTCAGTGATGTGCGGGGCTGCTGCTCTGAGTTGGCCCGTCCCAGGTGCTGTCCTTCCTGCCACCGCCGGGGCCTCCCCCGATGACTGCCTGCTGAGGCTCAGGGACGGCCAGCCCTGGGCCTGGAACCCGTGCTCAGGGGCCGGGGCTCCCAGGACGCATGTTGTCTGGAAGATGCTGTTTTTGGAGCAAAAAGTGGGAGGCAGAATATTCCAGAATGTCTTTGTTAGATGAGCCTGGAACACAGACTGGACAGGCAGCTCCAGACAGTGGGACCCAGGGCAGCTGAGGGGTGAGCAGCGGCTGAGTCAGCACCACCAGGGGCCTGGCATGGGGCTGGCTGGTGGGCCATCCCCAGGGCAGCTCCCACCGCCCAGGTGGG
The DNA here is from genome assembly GCA_004026885.1 of Lyroderma lyra. Lineage (NCBI taxonomy): Eukaryota > Metazoa > Chordata > Mammalia > Chiroptera > Megadermatidae > Lyroderma > Lyroderma lyra. The sequence continues at coordinate 128,105 of PVJL010002149.1, read as the reverse complement.
GGCTCTGTGCACAGCTGGCACCCCAGGGCTGGTGGTCTGCACGTGCAGAGGCAGCCGTGTGGCCCGGCCCTGAGAAGGGCCGTGGCGGCATCTCCCCACCCGCGTGCAGCCTGGCCTCCACCTGCTGCCCTCAGGTGGAGGGGGCGGAGGGATGGGGCCAGCCTGCCCCGAGGGGTAGGGGGCTGGCCCTGGGAGAAGGGAGGCTCTGCGGTCCTTGGCAGGCCCGCTTCCTGCTCTGGGTATCCTTCCTCAGAGAAGGCCCTCGGAGGGGGACAGGGTAGGGGGCCTCCGCAGGTGGCTTCTCTGGGCCATTGGGCCTGGCTCTGGCCCCTGGGCTGCACGTGCCACTGTGAGTGCCTGCCCCTGCCTGCCCTGCGGGTGGCGGCGCTGTGCGGGGCAGGTTGGGCGGCTGGGTGGCACCCAGGGGATGGCTGGACATAGACCCCAACCCTTAGGAGCCAGGTGGGCAGCATCTGCTGGGTGCTGTGTGTGACCTGCTCGCGCATTTGTTTGAGGTTCCTGGGCTGGGGGCCCTTGTATGAGGCCTTCGGCATCTGGGGTCTGGGGTCTGGGCTGGGGAAGGGGCCGGTCCTGGAATGTGCCTGCTCCCCGCTGCTGACGTGCTCCCACGGTGCTGTGAGGCCCTCGGACGAGTGCAGGGGGATGGCCTGACCAGCCCTGTGGGACGTACTGTCTTTCACAGCAATAATTAGCCATTCTGAAGAGGGGTGTGCCCGCACATGCACGTCCATGCGTGAGCCTGCGTGTATGGGTACGCACGTCCATGTATGCCTGTGGGTACGTGCACGTGTGCGCACATGAGTGTGTCCACATGCATACACGTGTGGTGACAGGGAGGGAACCTGGTGGCCGAGAGCTTCCGGCTGCAGCCTGGGATGGGGCAGCCGTGCCATGGGGCCCCCAGGACCGTGACTGTCATGAATGCTCCTTCAGGCGGAGAGCACTGGGTGGGCCTGCGTGGGGTGACGTGACTGGATGAGTCTTCACCTCGGTCCCCAGCTGTGTGGAGAGGGTGGCCGAGACCAGGTGGCTTGGCCACAACTGCCGTGGATGCTGTGTCTCAAGTGAGGGGAGCCCAGAGCCTGCCACGGTGCCTGGTTTCACCTGCCATGCGTTACTGCATGTGAGCCCCCCAGGATGTGCCAAGACAGCCCCCGAGAGGGCCCAGAGTGGCAGGGAGCCAAGTTCCAGGAGACAGGCTGCAGGGCCGGGCCGGTGAGGACCCCAGGCTTCCTGCGGGCGTGTGAGCAGCAGAAGGGGTGGGGGTAGCCCCCCACCTGCACAGCCCCCTGATGCTGCTGTTTTTCAATAAAATCGGTATTGATGGACTCTGGCTCCTGTGCTTTCTTGGGGTGTTCCCAGACCGGCGCTGGGCCAGGCCGGGCCGGGCCGATTTTCTGGAGCCTCCAGGAGGCTGGACCAGGTGTGGGGTGACCTGTGGGGCCCAGACGCCCCTGGCCCCGTGTGGCCTCTCCTGCTGGGGGCCCCACTGCAAGACTGGGTGGGAGGGGTGGTGGGACCCTGCTATCTGTAAGCCTTGGGGGACGGCGTGGGCTTGGAGGTCCAGGCCAGAGAGCGGGTGAGGCAGGGCTCTGTGAGGCTCAGGGTGGACACACCTCAGCCTGTATATGGGGACCTGCTGGTCGGGGGGACATGGGGTGTGCCTGGACATCAGTTCCCAAGGCTTGGCGTTTGTTTTGAGCAAGACAGCCCTTCTGAAGCCCACCAGTGGTCACGCCTCCCAGGCGACAGCACAGAGACAGGCCGCCTGAGGCGTGGCCACGCACACGCACGGGCACAGCACAGCCGGGCAGCAGGCACGCAGGGCCCAGTGGCAGGTCCGGGCCAGCTCTCCACGGAGCTGGGAGAGAAACGGGCCTGGGCACCACGAGAAGCTGCCGCTGTGTCTGTCCTGTGGGCTCCGTGGAGGTGGCGGGTGGAACCCAGGTGCTGCTGACACGAGCAGCCACGGCACGGGCACCTGTCAGCTTGTTCACGCCGCCCCAGACGAGGGCCGGGGACCTGTGCCCTCCACCCCGGAAGGTGCCAGGGTGGCCTGGTGGTGGGACCCCGGGGCCCGGGGTGGAGGCAGCAGAGCAGGGTGAGGGCTCGCCCAGCCGCAGGCCCCGCTGGCACGCTTACTAGCGCGTGTGCTGCTGCTGGGGGGCGCGGGCTGGGCCCTTCCCTTGGCACTGGGGGGTCTGTGAGGACGGCTTTGAGAGCAGACCGGGGGCGGCAGCCAGCCCGTCCTAGGGGCCCGGTCACCGGCCTGCCTGAGGCCTGTGGAGGGAGGGCACGCCGCCGCTCTGGCCGGGTGGCTGAGGGCTGTGGACGTGGCGCTTCCCGGGGGGCCGGTGGTGGAGAAGTTACTCAGACAGGGACACGGGCAGCTTCGTACAAGGCGTTTACTCCTGGGGTGTCCTGGGGGCACTGTGGCCCTCGCTGTGTCCTGCTCTAGCCACAGACCCGTACGGAGCGCCAGCCCCTGACCTTGGGGAAGGCCACGCATTGGGCTGCTAGAAACCAGTTCTGTCCTCTGCTGTTGCCCGGGGCTCCAGACCAAACGAAGGCGGAAAATGCGCGGGCGGGGGGCCGGGAGGCCCGGCGCTGGCCGGGTGGTTGCTTGGAGACTCGGGAGGACGAGGACCCAGCCGAGGGCCCGGGGCCTCCTGCAGCGGCACCAGGTGTCCCCACGAGCGGCCAGCACTCAGGCTCACCTTGAGGGGCACCTGTGGGCGGCCGCAGAGGTGAGCCCGGGCCCACAGGCTGCACATTCACGCACACTCGCAGGACGGGCAGACAGGCTCCCACCGCGTTGGGCTCCCCGTCGTGACACCCCCGACCTTGGCTGCACACCACCTCCCCCACTTGACCTTACGGGCTGTGCGAGCACGCCCGCAGGGGCCAGGCTTGGTGAGGTGCCCTGCCTGAGCTCGCCACCTTGGGGCCTGCCCCGTGGGGCATCGCGGCCCTGGAGAGCCCCCCCTGGGACCTAGCTGCTGCTCGATAGGGAGGGTGGGGGCCGCCCACAGCCCCCTGCTGCCTGTGGGACTGGGAGGGCTGGGGCCCCTCGTGTCTGCCTGCTGCTGCAGCAAGCGTGGACCACCCAGGGCGCAGGGACTCCTGACCCTTGCTGGGCCCAGGGGCTCCTACAGGGCAAGGTGAGGGGAGCTGCAGGGGTGAAGTTCATGTGCCAGCAGGAGCCCCAGGGCACAGGTGGCCACGGCCCAAGGGAAGGAGGAGAGGGCCTGGGAGAGCCTTTCCCAGGAAGTCGGCAGCCTGTCCTGTACGCGGCCCTTCCCAGGGTGGCTCCGGGTGCCCGCAGGGTGACGGGGCAGGACAGCGATGTCTGCCCTGGCTGGAGTGACCCGCATGGGCTTCAGGGCTGCCCGCAGCCTCCTCATCTCTCCATTCCCCGACTGCCTGGGGGGAGGTGACCAGCCAGGACGTGGGGCAGGGACCTGGCACACCTGAGTAGAGGGACAGCTGGCCCAGGGCCAGAGCCCCGGAGCACACACACTGTGGCTCCTCACCAGGAGGAAGGGCCACACCTTGTCAACCAAGGTCACTTGGCTCCTTGAAGGGCAGGTGGGGAGGGCAGCCTCTGGGGGCCCGGGCGGGCGCTGTGGGCAGGGCTGGGGCCGCCCCGCCCCACGGGGGAGGGGGAGTGTGGCGGCTGCCCCTCCCTGCCCCGCCCCCTCACCTGCAGCTGCAGCTCCCACGCCCGCACCTGCTGGGAGGACTCCATGGTTGCCCTGACGAGAGCTAGGAGGAAGGGAGAGCGGGGGGCTCATGCCTGGGCGGCCGCGGGGCCACGACAAAGCCAGCCGCACACCCCACAGCGCCCCGCGGCCGGGTCCGGCTCCCACGGGCCACTTTGCACAGCACCGGCTTGAAGGCGCCTTGCCTGCCCCTCCTGCGGGTCCCCAGCCGCGGGCCTACCCTGTCCCCAGGTGCCAGGGGCAGCAGGGGGCAGGCCCCAAGCGGGGGGAGGGCAGCTGCCACCCAATTCCCTGCGAAGGCGCACGCTGGCCCACCCGGGGGCCTCGGTCACCACGGTCAGCTGGTCCCGGCTTTCTCAGAGCTGGCCTGCCCCTTTGGCAAACGGACGTTTCACTGCATCCTACTAAGTTCCCCGACGTTTCAATACGAAGATTTGGACAGAAACACCCAGGGACGCTTCCCCTTTTCTCTGCAGCCCTGGGGGTAACTGGGGTCCCTGTGGGGAGCTGGTCCCTTGGGTGCCGGAGCGGGGCCAGCAGCCACCCGAGTGGGGCCCCATCTCCTTCTCTGTGCTGGGTGGAGGGCACTGGCCCCACCCCTCGGCCCTGTGGGCACCCGGGGGCCCTGCAGAGGGGCCTGGCCTCCCTGGGGAGCTGCTGCTTAGGGGGCCACAGTGGGCATGCAGACAATGCCAGGTCCTCCCGAGTGTCCCCTCCTGAGTGCTGGTGGGACAGTGTGACTGACTGGCTGATGACCCCAAGTAACTGCTGCGCAGAGGGCCAGTGGCTGTCAGCTGAGCTGGCTCTCGGCCCGGGGCTCTCGGTGCGGGTCACCCCACACTCTGTGGCCTCCAACGTGAGGGCAGGACCCGTGGTGCTGGGAGCTCAGAGCCCTCCGTCCGGTCCGCAGGCATGTTGTGGGGACCACGCTTGTTTTTAGGGGCGGCCGCAGGCCTGCCTGACCCCGGTGTGCTGCCGGCCGTCCCTGACCACTCTCCTAGCGCAGTGCCAGGGCCCACGCTCCAAGGGCGCCCCGGGGGGCGGCCCCTCACTGGTCGTGGTACCCGGGGACCTGCCCCCAGGACAGAGGGACCAGACTTCATACGGGGGAGTTTCTTGTTTCCTTCTGTAACCAAGAGCTGAGCGCACGTCACAGCCATCAGACGGTTACCTCGGGCAGGCTTGTTCTGAGGCCCGGGATCTCCAAAGGCGTTTCCGGTAACACAGCCCCCTCGTAGGACGGGGCCCCTGAAGGGTGGGGTGGTGGTGGGCTCTGGGGAGGGCTGGAGATGTCACAGGGGACCACCAGCTGGCCTGTAAGCCTAATGCCTGCCCTGCGTGCCCTCCAATCCCAGTGCCCCCCACACCCTCCCAGGACAGCGGAGGGCACAGGCCAGGGTGGGTGTGCCCCGAACCAGCACTTGTATTGGGGGGAAGAAACCCTGGCCCTCCCTGAAGACTGGGGAGAAAAAGAGCAGCTGGTGGTGACACCCCCGGGGGGCGCTGTGGGGCCCAGGCTTAGAGTGCACACGGGCCTGGGGCCAGAGTGCCCCCCAGCACCAATCCCTCTGCCGGCTCCACGGCCCGGCCCCCACCAGCCCGGGAGGCCCCGACGCCACCCCGTCTTTCTGGGACCCCTGTGGCCGAGGCCCGGCCCTGGCAGAGCCCTGACGTTCCGACGGCTGCCTGCTGGGGTGCAGCCCATCTAGGCCTTTCGAGGGTCCCCAGCCCAGGTGGCCCCTCTGCCTGCCAGGGTCCCGGTGACACACAGCACGAGGTAGGGAAGAGGCCTGCGACCGGCCGCGGGCAGAGGCTTCGACTGTTCCGGAGGCGGGAGCCCTGCTGTGCCCTGCGCTCACCTGCGAACTCGGGGACCTGCGCTTCCTCCACTTCAAACAGCAGCTCGTCGTGGATCTGTGCGACCAACCTGAGAGACAGGTGCCCGGGGGGCGCCCCCGTGACGCAGGCCATCTGGACAGCGGGGGGGGGGTGCGCACGGGGGCACGGGGGTGTCCAGCACGGGGCCGGCCCATCCCCCAAGGTCTGGCACAGGCTGTGGCTCAGTGGGGAGTTGGAGGACTCCCTGGGGTCACCTCATGGCCATCAGGACAGCCCAGGGAGGAGGGGACCACAGGTCAGCAATGACCGGTGAGCGGAGGAGGCGGAGGCCCCCCTGGACGCTGGGGGGAAATGGCGGCTGAGTCCAAGCAGCAGCAGAGTGAGTCCCTTGGACTGGAGGTCACCTGGCCCTCGGCCGACAGCCCGTGGTCCCCACCCTTCCTGGGCAGCCCCTCCTGACCCCTCAGGCAGAGGAAGCGGAGGTTGGGGTGCGGTGGACTGCAGGACAGGGGCTGTGGGCAGCGGGGCCGTCAGGAGGGAGAGCCCAGGCGGGGGGCGGGGGGCAGCTCCTCAAACCCCAGGGTGGAGGGGGACGGCGCCACCAGCTCCAGGGGACAGGGGACTGCACAGCAGAGATTGGCAGGGCTCTGACCCATCAGCCCTTCCTCCGCTGCTGGGTGGGGGCAGACGGGGCTGTGTCCCCACCCACAAACACGTCCCAGCCTCTCTCAGAGGGGGTGGCCTCTGACGTCTGTGTCCCCGAGGTCCCGGAAGGCTCTGGGAGCATCACTGCTTCCTTCCTAATGGGGCTGAGGGCTGGAGCAGCCGCTTCCTCCTCCCCGGTACCAGGAGGGAAAGGGCCAGGGAGCCAGAGGGACCCCGGGCCTGATGCCCGAAGCTCTGCACCACGGTGGCCAGCATGCTGCTCTCACGACGGGGGCCAGTGGCCTCTGCAGTCTGAGTGGCCGCCTGCAGGCCCAGAGTGGAGGAGTCCGCTGGCCGCTGTGCCCGGGGCAGTGTGTCCGCACTCTGTGGGCAGCCCCTCCGGGAGGCGGACGGCCTGCAGCCCAGCACTGGCCTCCTCCAGCTTTGGGGCCTCTGCTGCGGCCCTCGGCCCCCGGGGCCCTGGTTTCGGGCCGGCAGAAGCCCCAGCGCAGCGCTGGTCACGGCCGGGGCGGGCAGCAGTGGTTTTCGCACTTCTCCAAGTGACACGGTGACGTTCTGAGCGGTGGTGTGGCGGTAGCCTAAGAATAGGTCTGAGTTGTTAGTCACTTACTGTCACTCTCCCAGCTGACGGCGACATCACCGTGTCCTCACTGGGAATCGGGACACGGAGGGAAGTGGAGACAGATGCCCCGTGGCGCCACGTGTCAGACCCCACCATCTCTGGGGATGATCCGCTGGCTGAGGGGACTTCCCGCCCCACCATCCTGCACTGGGACAGGGGTGCTCTGAAGAGCCTCTCCGCGTCGCCCCATGTGGGGCCCCATGTCACGCTCCGAGTCCCTCCTGCTACATCCTGTCCACCTTCAGGAGCCGCCTTGCATCCGGCGGGGTGCAGGTCCGGCCGCCATGCGAGCTTGCGGGCTGCCCCTCACTGCGTGGCTGGTCCTCCTGCCTCGGGCACCTGCTCTGCCCCTTTCTGAGGCCGAGGGAGCAAATGCCCCAAGGTGCTGGGCGAGACCTCGCCGTGGGGTGCCTTCGGGTGCTGCTCCACTGGGAGGTGGCCAGAGGTCCGAGGGCTGCCCAGATGGTGAGCAGATGACCTGTCTTTCCCAGAAGCCCTTGCATCTGCCCTGCGGTCCCCATGCCCAAGGGGCTGCCAGGGGGCGGGGTCCTCCTGAGGCTGCCAGGGGGCGGGGTCAGCAAGGCCCTTGGTCCCTCCATGGGCACAGGCGAAAGGCTGCAGCGCAAGGCGGGGGCTCCCAGGCCGGCCCAGCTCTGCACGACGTGGACTCGCTGGCTAGTACTCCGAGCCTCCGACTCAGAGCGCTCGGGTGTTGGCGCCGACAGCCTCCGAAGGTTGTTTGCAACCCCACCACGCTGTCACCTAGAAAGGCCTTTTCACAGAGATCCCAGGTAGGCAGCCTGGCCAGTGCTGACGACTGAGCCAGACACAAGTGAGTTCTCCAGGTGACAGCAGAGCCCGGGGCCAGAAGCTCCCGGCCTTCCCGCTCTGGGCCTCTGGGCAACGAGTGGACGGGGTCCTGTGGCTCCAGCCCACGGGGCAGCTGGGGCAGCTGGACATGGCTCTGGGTGTGTGTGCACCCCTTGCATGACCACGGGCCTCCCGGACACGCATTTCGCTCCTGCTGCGTCAGTGCAAACACAGCTCACACGCAGACATGGCCCACAGCCCTCACTGCTGCGCTGGGGAGAACCCGCTGAGTTCAGGGAACGCCCCGGCACCGCGGTGTGCTGTGTCATGAAAGCACTTCGTAACGGAGGTGAGGGGCTGAGCACAGAAAGGTGAGCATCTGGGCCGTTAAACTCCAGGACCCCAAATCCTCACGTGCCAACGTCCTTTATCACAAACTCGAGAACAGACCGACTGCTCTAGCCTTACACGTCGCCGGTGCCGGGCCACGCCCCGACCCGATTCACCCCCAGAAACGACGGGCGTGACTTGGGGGTGTCAGGAAGCCCTGAGGAGACGCGGGGGCAGCGCGGGAGCCCCGGCAGGAGGCACTGAGAGAGGAAAGGCGTCACCACCTGCTCTTGCCTCTCGCCTCGCCAGTCCCTGCAGAGGTCAGAGACAGCCCCGACTGTGGCGCGCGGACGGCAGGTGACAGGGGCCCTGGCATCGGCCCCTCCAGCCCTCCCCACAGGCCCTGTGATGACAGCACGGTCAGGCGGCCTCCAGCCAGGAGGGAAGACAGCCTCTCTGCCTGCCGGTGGGCCGTGCGCCCCCTGGGCACCGAGGACGGAGGGAGCGGAGCTCCTGCTCACTTCTCCAGGGCCAGGGGCGGGAGGTTCTGGGCCAGCAGGGGCTGGGGGAGGGCTCGCCACCCAGCTACTTGACACTCCGGGCGACAGACCAGAGAGAGCTGTGGCCGGGCAGGGTTGGGGCGCAGCCCTGGTGGAGCCCCCACCTTCGAGGTGTGTCAAATGCTGGCTCTGGGGACAGGGACAGCAGCAGCAGGAGCTGGGCGTCTGGCGCACTGACTGGGGGTGGGGGCGTGGGGGCAGTTTGGAGCCCCCGTGTCCTGTCTGAGCAGGCATGGGGTCCACCCACCTCTGAGGTCAGACGCGTTTCTGCACCAGCAGAGGTGCCCCATGGTGAAGGGCTCAGTGTGGCCTGTGCTGCCGTGAGCAGGCTGGGGGCCCCTGGCCCAGCTGGGCCGGGAGGAAAGGGTCCTCCCAGGAGTGCGGACAGGTGCTCGGGTGCGAGGGGTGCCTTCGCTGGGGGTGATGATCTGGTCAGCATCGTGACCCAGACCCCCAGCCGGAAGCAACCACAGAGCAGCAGGCCCCCGACGCGAACCCCGGGAGAGGTCGGCGCTCACTCACTGACCTGGCCGTCAGGGTTGGGGAGGTGGCCACTGCAGCGAAGATGTGGACCATGGCCATCTTGCAGAGGTCTGCGGCCGAGCCTGTGGGGCACAAAAGGTTCTGCTTCACCAACGATGCAAGGACCAGGGCCCAGCACCGCCCGACCAGGCCGCTGTCCTGGTTTTCCACACTGTGTGACACATGACCCCACGCCCAGCAGGTGACAGCAGCCCAACACATGTGCCAGGTCCTGGGCCCGGGTCTCAGGCTGAGGTCAGCATGCCACCTGGCCGCGTCCTCATCTGGAATCTTGACCAGGGAAGGCCCACTTCCAGGTGACCTCAGCTTGTTGGACACATGACCGGGGTTCCTGTCTGCCTGCTGGCTGGAGGCCGGAGACCACCCCGTGTTGTCGTGGCCGTGGACCCACCCCCCCAAATGCAGTTTGCTCCTTTGTGGCCGGCAGGAGGGCATCTGTGCTGTGAGGCTCCTACTGTGACCCCTAATCCTTCTTTCAAGGGCCTACTGATCGGGTCAGGCCCACCCAGGATGAACCCCCTTTTGATGAGCTCAGTCAACTGATTGGGACCTGACATACCTGTGAACCCCTTTTCCATTAACGTGACCTAACGCGGGGGATGGCTCAGCGTATTCTCAGGCCTTTTCGACACTGGGGGTGTGCACGTGGGGCGGCAAATCCGGAACTCTGCCCCGAGCGTGGACGTGGCCCAGCCTCGCTGCCACCGCCCTCCAGCTGTATGGCCTCCGCTCCCCACTGTACAGCCCCCCAGGTTTGCGTCCTCCCACACGGTGCTGGCCAGCACAGGGGACGGCCTGCCCAGGGCCGGGGCATGCTGGGAGGCTGAGGACCGGTCTGACGGGGAGAGGACAGGTCCGAGTTCCATTCGTGGTCCCAGCAAGGCCCCCGGAGTCGGACTTGCTTTTCCCCACGCGCGGGGCAGGAACGCTAGCAAGGCGGGTCTCGGGCTGACTGCCGGCTGTGGGGGTCTCAGGGCCGTGGGACCCTGGGTGGGTGGGGAACGGCAGGCTGCCTGCTCCCGCAGGACAAGTGCACAACACTGGGGAAGGGAGGGGCAGAGCTCCGGGGAAGGGGACGCCAGGGTGGTGGGGGCGCCACACTGGCCTTGTCAGCTGACGCGTCCACCCACATAGGGGCAGGACTTCCTGGCGGCACTGGCCACCGCCCGTCCATGCCTCCCGCTCCTCGTCTGCTGGGGTCCTTGGCCACCTAGTGGCTGCAGAGCACCCCTGGGTGGGTGGGGCAGCAGGCCTGGGCTTCCTCACTGCTGCACCTGTGACCTATGGAGTCACAGGTGGGGACGACACCTGAGGCCCAGGCTTCCCCGAGGCCTTACTGGGACAGTCCCTGCATGTGGTGCGTGAGCCCATGACTACAGCTCTCTCTTATGTCACCTCCCTCCATGCAGGGACTGGAGCTGCGTGCTGTGGCTGAAGATGAAGTTTTCCTAACCAGGGGCCACACTGCTCACCTCCAGCCCACCTACTGCTGCAGGTACTGGGGGCTGGGGGTCCTGGGGGTGCTGGGGGCTGGGGGTGCTGGGGGCTGGAGGTGCTTGGGACCGGAGGGGATAGGGGCTGGGGGTGCTGAGGGCTGCGGGTGCTGGGAGTGCTGGGACCCGCTGTGTTTGGATGCCTTACTTGGGCTCTTATGCCCGCCAGGCGTGGGGGTACAGCAGAGAGCCCCAGGCCAAGAGTCAGGGTAAGCTGGTTAGGTAAATAAAGTCCTGGGGTTGCAGCTGCCCTTTCAGATACAGCTCAGCACTGGGCCGGCCCGACTCTGGGGAAACGTCCTAATTATAAAGATGACCAGGGCCTGAGCACCTGCCACCTTCAGGCGCTATTCCAGGAACTGCCAAGGAGGACAGGGACAGAAACATCACAGTGACACTCCGGTGGGTGCCACCCAGCCTGGCAGATGTTGACAGCCCGAGAAGCGAGGGGACCCGGCAGGAGCTGGGGCTTGGAGTACCTTGTACCACGAAGTTCACAGCCTGCCGCTCTGCTCGTGCCCGGAGCTGCTGGGCCTTTGCGTGGATCCCGGGTAGTGGTCTCCTTCTGCCCATGATGGACACCACAGAGCCTGGGTCATAGGAAGGAAAGGGGGTGAGAGGCGCCTGTGCCCAGGCAGTGTGGCAGCCTGGTGGCACAGTGTCCCGAGGGTCCATCCTCCACTGTCCTCGAGCCAGAGTGCTGCCCAGAGGCCTCCTGGTCTGTCGCGAGGCCAGTGGGTTCTGTGGAGGGACGAGGACGGCAGCAGGGTGGCCTAGGCTCAGCCGGTGGCCCATTCCTGCCCTCCTTCCCTTGGCTGGGTTCCAAAAATGGCGTAGCCACCGCAGTGCCCCGGGCACGGGAGGAGCTGGTGGGGGGCTGGGGCACACGGAGCAGCAGTCTTTGTCGACTGCGGTTAAAATACTTCGCTTTTGCAGGACACAGAGGGGCCTCTCCCAGCACCCCCAGCGTGAGGAGGTGCCTCCTTTGCCTGTGGCGCCCCGCAGGTCGGGGCGTGAGCACGGAGAGGGTGCATCATGGCTCCCCAAACCCCCTCCTGGGCTTCTCCCTCCGCCCCCTTTCAGTACTGAGCTTCCGCCTGCCACCTCTAGGCCGCTGGCTCGGGCTGGCTGACCTCACGCTCCCCGCCACCCCGTTGCTAGAAAACGAAGCCCAGGGTCCTTCCAGGCAGCTCTGGGCTCGCTGGCCACTCCTCTGCCCCTGCGCCCGCCCCACCTGCCCCTGCCCACGCAGGGCACCACAGCTGCCTCTACCTGGCCCTTCGGCTTTCGGCTCAGGTCCTGCCTGCTCCTGAGGCCACGGCGGACAGTGTCCTCCAGGGGCCTTGGGGCCTGTGGCTTCTTTCCCACCCGGGTCCCATCTCTGACGTTCTGCACCTGCTCACTCCCGGGTTACCTGTCCCCTGGCTGCAGCTGAGGACAGTGGGACCTGGCGTCCCTGGCATCAACGCTGACACAAATGCTTGGGGAAGGACATAGTGATCACTTGGGGGTCTCCTTACAGTGTCTGCCCAGAGTGTAATTCCCAGGTCAAAGGGCATGCACCCTCCACACACCTTCAAGAACGATGTGGATGAGGAAGGGGTGCTGGGGCTCTGGGGCTCAGCAGCAGTAGCTGCTGGCTGTGAAATGGGGATCAGCACACTGCCCCCGTGCATGTCCCCTAAGTCACTCTGTGGAATGCCACTGGTTCCAGGGAACACTGCACCGGGCCCGCATTCGTACGGCTTTTCTCTCTGGGGGACCCTGGCCCCCAAACTCCCACCGACACAGGCTTCTGTCACCATGTGAGCATTTTATTCTTCTCAGTGTGGGGCTCCTGGGCCCAGGGACGGTCAGGGCTGCGGGGCTTCAGAGAGGACGCAGGTGGCGCAGGCAGAGGCCCGCCCGCACTGGAGCTGAGTGTGCCCGCGCGTCTGCGCCAGGAGGAGGGCCACCCTGCGACGCGCGGACTTGTGCGCAGGCCCCAGAGGAAGCGGCCAACGGCAGCCCCGGGGCCAGCCAGGAGCCCGGACGCTGAGGGACAGGCTTCGCTCTAGGGGACGAGCTCGGCACTGTCTCCCTGTGGACCGGCCACTGCCCTCTCCACTGTCCATCCCTGCGTTTCTGCCCTCACCTCCTCCTCCTCCTCCTCCCTTTGACTCACGCTGCGGCTCTTTCCCACAGCTCTTACGCGGAATCCAAACCCTCTGAGCTTACAGCTGTTTCCTTTTTAAAAGACTCCTCAGGGTTCCCTCCCCTCCGAGGGACGTGTCAGCTCGGCCACGTCCCAGTTTTGCAGACGAGATGCTTGTACTGCCATTTACTTCTCAAATACTTGTCATTTTATTGGGACTCTTTAACCCCCAAATCGCTGGGGAGTGCCGCAAACTTCCGAGTAGGCCGGCGGATGGGCGGCCACCGTACACGCAGACGTAACACGGCCTTTTCAGTCTGCTGTGCTCCCAGAATGCCTGTCGGACGGCCTCTGACACGCGTGATGCGACTGAGCTGAAACCCCATCAGCACGCCCCGTGCTTTCCACAAGGACGTGTGGCCTTGGCTTTCAGTGCAGGACTGCACTTCTCTGTGCCCCCCCATCACTCGCCCGTTCATCCCACTGCCCGGCGTGGGGCCCGGCGCTGCACCCTTGTCAGGTGGCACCTTTTGGTCCCACTTACCAAGCAGGTGCTGGACACTCACCCAGTCCCCTCCCACCACCCCCGGGGACGGGGGCCAAAGACCACTCAGCTGCTGCCGGGCAGGCGTGGCTGGGGGCTGGGCGGGGGCTGCCGCTGGCTCACCTGTCTGCTGACACCGGGCAATCGTTGCTTGGGCAAAGTCCCTGATTCTTCTGTACTTTTGCAAAAAACTCTCCAAAAACTGGGTGGCTTCTGGAACAGTAACTCCAAGGCAGGCGGCGAGCCGCTCCTTCCCTGCACGAGTGGAAACACCCGGGTCAGAGGCAGCCCCAGCTTGCGGCCGGCGGGGAAGCTGGCGGGGACCAGAGCATGAGCCAGCAGGCGGTGACCGCCGCTCGCGGCCGGCCGGGAGCCCATGGCCAGGCCCTGCAAGACTCGGAGCGGCGAGGTCCAGCGGGTGCTGCACGTCTCCTGATCTCCCAGGATGGTGCTGGCGCTTGGCCTCGAACCTGAGTGCGAGGTGCCGGCGGTGCTGACTGAGGGCCCGCGGGTGAGCCGAGAGGGAGGCGGGCGCGGCCCCAGCCCCGGACCGGCCGCACCGCGGGCAGCTGCACGGGCACAGAGCAGAGGGGAAGAGGGAGGCTGTGCGGGGCTGCGGGAAGACGGCACCTGGCAGCGCCACCCTCGAAAGAGCTGGTGCTCAGGATCTGGGGTTCCCCTCCGGCTCGCTTCCTCCTGGGGTCTCCCCCTTCACTTTCCAGGTCCTCGGTGGCTCCAAACGCCGCCCTCTGGTCCCTCAAGCGAGCAGGACGGCGGGTCCCCGCCAGGCGAGGCGTCCCAGCGCTGCCCGAGGCCGACCGGGGTGAGGCGTCCCCGCGGGAGCTCGCCCTGCGCCGGCGCTGCCTTCCAGGCGTCCGCCCGCCTCCCCTCCCGCCGCGCCGGGTCACCTTGCAGTACCGTTAGGGGGCAGTTTTTTAGTTTCCCACACTTCCCGGGTGGCGTCCGGACAGGGTGGTCTGCGGGGAGCCGCACGGCCCTCACCAGCGGTCACGCTTCTCAGCGTCGACGGCTGACAGTCACCTGCCAGGCCCCAGCTTCTCACACGGGCGGGACAGACACCGGGTCGCACAGCGACGTGCCCATCGGCGGTCAGGCTGCCGGCGACCTCGGGAACGGCAGAGCTGGGGGCCTGGGGGCATCCTGTCCCCCGCAGGGCTGAGAGCAGCCAAGTTACCCTTTTCGCCAACATCACGGCTGACGACTTGCTGCTTGTTACGGGGTCAAGCTCGTTTCCTCTCCAGAAAGAAATGCAGCAGGTGCTCCAGAAGGTACCAAACTGACAGCACGGACTCGGGGGCCGGAGCGCGGCGGGGGCGGCCGCATACTCCACACGCTCACCCTGGGCCCCCTCTCCCAGACGGATCGGAGGTGGTGGCCCCGCCGCCCAGCGCTGCCCCGTCCCTGGGGGTGTGTGCCGGCTCAGCCCAGGCTGGAGGATGACAGGGGACACGGTGGCAGATGCTGATGGGAGGTGGCTGGTTTCAGGCGCTGCCCTGACAATCCCACCTCCATTCACCCAGCTGGTGACGGGGACGCAGGGAGGTGGGGGCCACGTATGAGGTCACACGGCTGGGCTGGGACAGAATCAGGACCCCGCCAGGCGCAGCAGCAACGCTGTTTGCAGAGACGAAGCAAATGGTATGTCCATCACACACGACCCCAGAACAGGACGCAAGGCACCAAAGGCTACTGTAACTGCCGGCATGCTGCCCTCCCCGCAGGCAGACACTCGGAAGGTTCAGGAGCACAGCAGAGAGGAGATGGGCGCCGCCCTGAGCAGCAGCCACGTCACCCTGCTGTCACCCACAGCGTTCACTTCCTCAAACCAAGTGGCTTAGCTAACTGTGTCCCACAAACAGGGTAGGGCCGAAGGGCTGCCCAGTGCGTCCCCTTGCTCCGTGCGCATTGTCCTGGGCCTGTTGTCGCTGGGCAGGGGCAGAGCTGGCCGGAGCTCATGCTTCAGGGAGAGCGAGCTGTGAGTGGAGGAGCACATCAGAGCAGGTGCTCTGCGGGGAAGGAGCACTGGAGAGAGCAGTTTGGGGGCGGGCAGCTCCGGAGGGCTGGGGGTGAACAGGATGAACACGGGCGTGTGGCAGACAGACTGTTAAGGGGACGCCACGATCCTGCCCCCTGGCCTTCACGGTCACGTGACCTCTCCCCTGGAGTGTGGGTGGACCTGCCACTCCTATGATTAGCTCAGTACCCTTGCTGGCTCCCGGCCTTCACCTGGTAGGCTCTGCCTGTTAGGAGACCCAGGTGGCAAGGACTGAGGACTGCTAAGTGCGTCCCCCAGCTGAGCCTCCGCTGAGACCAGAGTCCTGCCGACACCCTGACCGCAGGCGCCATAGGACCCCACCAAGCTGTGCCTGGACTCCTGGCCCACAGAAACTGAGATAACAAATGTGTCACCCAGTACTACAGGGCTCAGGACGGCTGAGAAGGGGACAGTGAGCGAAGATCTGACAGAAGTGAGGGCTGAGCTGTGGGCATTGCGGGGCAAGGGTCCTGGTACAGGGACAGCACATGCAGATGACCTACTGTGTTCACCCAGGTATTCCTGCACCGGAAACCTGTCCAGTGTCACTGCCTTCTCTTGGTGAACACAGGGTCCCCGCGCAGGAGATGAATCCCCCAGTGTCTTTGCAGAAGTCCCACTGCTCAAAGCAGGACCAACCCAAGGGATGAGGGGGTCCACGTGGACCTGGCCGATAGCCACACGAACCCTTCCTGAAGGACGGGCTGGCTGGTCACACCCTCTCCTGAGGCGGAGAAGGAATTTAAAAAGCCCAGACATCGTTTCTCAGCCTTTTGGCTAACTAAGATCAAGTATAGTATCAGTTCTTATCAGTTTAAAAAGCCCAGACAGCCATGGTCAGAAGGTCAAAGGCGCGTGGTGGAAGGGAGCAGAGGCCGGCTCTGCCCTGGGCCCTGGGGCTGCAAAAGGACAGGGAGTGGGAGGAGAGGGGTTAGGGTGAGGGTGTCCTTGAGCACCTCAGAGCACACGGCTGTGTGACGGCGTCTGGGCCCTGAGACACCTGCCCAGCTGGCGGCCCTGGCTGGCCCTCACCCTGCACCTCTGGTCTCCCACCCGGAGGGCCGGCATGAGCTCCGAGTGAGCTAACGGCTGTGAGTGGCCTGCCCAGTGTCTGCTGCATGGCAAACGTCATGCGTGTCTGGGTAAATGACACTGGGCTCACAGAACGAGCCCCGCGGGCGCGCGTGCACACAGGCCATGACCAGCACCCCAGCCTACCTGCCCCGTAGACCACGGAGTACACCACCTTCTTGGTCTGCTCTCGGTCTGCATGCGTCACATGTTCCGCGGGGATGTCCTTCCTGTGCGGAAAGATGGCACGTGTCAGGCACACGGCGTCCTGTCTGCAGGGGGCCCGCGCACACCACCCCTCACAGTTCTCTCTGGGGGGGTCTCACAGGCCCCCCGCACAGATGCTGGTCGGAAGGCCAGACCACTGCGAGCTGGCCAAGTTCCAGAGAGGCCCCAAGCTGGAACCGAACAGTGCTGTCCCTGGGGGAGAGCCTGCCCCCCAGGCGGGGCCGGGGCAGAGGGGCCTGTCCGCATCGCTGTGGGCGGGCTCCGGGCTGCGCCCTTCAGCTGACAACACTGCCTCGGCCTTCACTTCAGCTGGAAAACCCTGGGGTCTTGTCAGGGCTTTTCCCAGCGTGAGCAGCCCCGGGCGTGCACACGGCTCTCTAAGTACCCGCGGGCCTTCGGGCCCCTGCCGCTCCTCTGGGGCTTCCGGGGCCATCGTTTGCTCCACCACAGGCTGCAGGCTGTGTACCCTCCAGTTCTCGGCAAAGCCTGCCGCTTTCCCACCCGAGTGAGCTCTGGGTCGGCGCAACTGCCTGTCCGTGCCCACGGCCCCAGACAGACACCTGTGTGCATAAGCTGGCTTGTGCTGCCCGCTCTGGAACCAGGGACCAGGGCCCCCTGCTGGGCTCATGGGGGCTGGGTCCGAGGGGCCTGGGCAGGTGCAAACACGAAAAAGCTCTCCTGCTGTTCCAAGGTGTCTTTTCCTTGGCTCCGCACCTGCTTGACTACTGGCATCACTGTCTTCCAGAGTTCAGGCAGAGGTGATCCGGACAGGGTTTGCTTGTTTCTTTGAAGTTCCTGTCAGGGGACAGGCCCTCAGAACTGCCTATTTCCCCATTTTCGCTGACGTCCAGAACTCACTAATTTTTACCACCTGATTTCTAAGTACCAATGCATTCCTTTCTTGCTGTGTCCTTTTCCTGCTGTGTTAAGCTGTTGTGCCCACGTGTGTATCTCACCCTTAAAGTTGGTATTGTTAACAGCCGTATTTATTAATAGATAAGAAGCAACCACAATGCACCTATGCTCAGAACAAATATGCATCAACTCCCATGACACCAGCCACCCTCACTCCCCACCTAGTTCCCTTTTAAGACTGGCTTTCCCTGTCCCCACCCAAGGCCACCCGCAATGAAGCTGACGATGCCTTGGCTCAAACAGACCGATCTGAGGACAGACAATGGCAGGGTCGGGGTGAGGGAGGTGTTCTGGAGCAGGGCGTCCCCCAACCAAATCACACAGGGGACCTCCCCTCAGTGTGCAGACAGAGCTGGGAAGATGTCTGAGGAAATAGCTCCCCTAAGACCTGCTTCTTCCAAGAGAGCCACAGCGTGACAGGATCCAACAACACGCCAACCACAGACACCCTGCACACGTGTCAGACGCCACGCTCTGCTACTAGAGGACACCTCTTCATCTCGCGTTGTGTGGCATAGTCACAGTCACCCACTCTACCTCAGGGTGTGCAGAAAACAGAAAAGTCGCACAAAGTAGAAATATTAAAATAACACCCTGAACACAGTGCAAGGAAACTAGAAGTTAAAAACAAAAACAGCCACTTCTTTAGAAATGAAACAAAAAACACTTCCATCAGACAAGTTTTGGGTGAAGAGCAATGCAAACAGAAATCACATAATTTCTAATGAAAACACTGTATGTCAGGGAATTACACTTAAAGCAGTGAGGGAATTTCATAGCCCTAAATGCCTATACTAATAAAACTGAAAGGATGAAAGTGTGTAAATAAAGTTAGGGTAACAACAAAGCAAATCAAAGAATGTACAAGGGAGAGAAAAAAGCTGAATAAAGATAGGAGTAGAAATGAATGAGGTAGAGAACAGCAAAACAGTGATCAAATTAATAAATAAAAATCCTGGTTCATAAAAAAATAAAACAAAAACAAAAACACACCAGACAAGCCATGAGCTGATAGAATCAAAAGGAGAAGCACGGATATAAGATGTACAGATATGCAAAAGTTAAAAAAAAAATCCTAAAAAAATACTTTGCCCAACTCTATGTAAGTAAATTTGAAAACTTAGGTGAAAAGGACAATTTCTTAAGAAAATACAGTTAAAAAATTGACCGCAGTAGAGTTGAAAGTTAAAGAGACCAATATCCATAGAAGAAATGGAGAAAATTATTAAGGAACTACTCCCATCAAAAAACCAGGCCCACAATGTACCACAGGGAAATTCTATCGAACCTGTAAAGACCAGAGGGTCTCCATGCTGTATAAATTGTTCTAGAGTGTAGAAAATGGAGCAAAACTTCCAAATTTATTTCATTAAGCAAGCATAACAGTTATATAAGGGCAACCACAGACCTATACCTCTTATGAATATTGATTGAATAATAATACTAACTACAATATTGGCAAACAGAGTTCAACACTACATGAAGAAAATAGTATCCCATGACCAAGCAGAGTTTATACCTGGAAAGCAAGGTTGGTTCAATGTTAAGAAATCTATTGGTATAATTCACCACATTACTAGGACTAAGGAGAAAAATACCTGATTGTTTACATAGTTGTTGAAAAAAAAAAAACCTGACAAAATTCAACACCTACTCCTAATAAAACCTCTCGTGAAAACAGGAATAGCTGGATAGTTCCTTAAAATGATAAAACACCACAATACAGTCCTAGAACTAGCATCTCACTAATGGGAATGCCAGAGGCGTTCTTACGCAGGTCAGGTGCACCCTCGTGATCCCTAGTTGCAGATGACATGATAATATTCTTGGAAGTCCCTAGAGAATCAATGAAATAATTCAACAAGGTAACAGGAAACAAAATAACGTAAGTCAATAGCTTTCATATATACAAATAATATCAGTGTGAAGATATAATGGAAGAGAAAATCCAATTTAGAATATTAATAAGAAATATGAAATACATAGGAAGAAATGTGTAAAACCTATATGAAGAAACCTTTAAAAATCTCCTGAAAGACACGGAGGAGATTTTAAATGGAAAGGCATCCCTTATTATTGATTGAAATGTCTCAACACCAAGATGTCAGCTTTCTCTATGTTAATTTGTGAAGTTAAACTTTTTTTTTCTAACCAATGAAAATTATGAAGAGAAATTAGGCCATAAAAAATCTCACAGTACTGCGGCCTGGGTTCGATTCCCAGCCAGGGAACTACCCACACAAATTAAAAAAAAAAAAATCTCACAGTAAATATAGAAAAATCAACTTTCCTACCAGCAACGAGATAGAAAATAAAAGGACTGCATTCACAATAGCAAGAGAAACCCCAAACACCTCACAAAAAGTTTAAGAAGAAATGTTCCAAATCTTTATGAGGGAAGGGACCTTAAAGGACACACGGAAGTCACGCCCTGCTTCCAGGGAGGGGGACATAACACTGAAACGATGTCAACGCATTGGTGGGATGTGGCGTGAAGGCTTCGTAAAGTGACTCTGAAGTTCGCCGGAAAAACCATCCCAATGAGAACAGTCACGACGGCGCTAGAAAGGGCGGACGACGCGGGAGTAACGGTCGGATCCGACGGGGAAAGCTCAGAACCGGCTCCGACATAAACACGGAGATGTCGGCAGAACACACAGAGCCCAGCACAGGCCACAGGACATAGAAAAATGTGTCATTATTTGGAAATTTCTAAGTTAAGTGCCTCTTGCATTTCATACACAAAAATGAAGCATAAAACAGGGGTCGTGATAGGATGAGGATAAAGCCTGTGCACGGACGAGTGTGCGAGGCCCCACGACAGACACGTGGCTCCCAGAGCCGTGGTGCAGCATGAGTGAGGCAGGCACAGTGCAGACCTTCCCCGCGTGCAGCATGCTGGGACGACTGGCTTGCCGTGTCGGAAAAAGATCAAATTAGGGCTTTGTTTTCATGTATCACAAACTCAGAGTCCAGATGGACTAAAAGCCTACACACACACACACATACACACACACACACACACACACACCATACACACGCATGCACGCACGCACATGCACACACACACACACCATACACACACACACACACACCATACACACGCATGCACGCATGCACATGCACACACACACATACCATACACACACACCCACACACACCCATATGCACACACACATGCACACACACGCACGCAAACACACCACACACACTCACACACTACACATACACACCACACACACACCATACACACGCATGTATGCACGCACATGCACACACACACCATACACACACACATGCGCGCACACACGCACACACACACACACTACACATACACACCACACACACACCCCCATATGCACACACGCACGCACACACACCACACACATACCCCCCATATGCACACACACCACACACACTACACATATACATCCCCCCCACACACACACATACACCATACACACGCACACACGAGCACACACCATACACACACACCCCATACGCACACACACGCACGCACACCACACCCCCCCATACGCACACACACCACACACACACACACATACACCATACACACGCACACACGAACACACACCATACACACACATGCACACACACACCCTCCCCCCCCCCCCCCACAGACACGCACGCATACACCCCCCACACACACACACACACAAAGGCAAATCTTAAAATTTAGGAAAACCAAGGAGGGTGTGAGCTTCCATAAACAGGAGAGTGATGATGAAAAGACCCCAACGAGACGAACCATACAAGAAATGAATGATAAAGTAGTCTGCATCATAAGTTTAAAATCCTGTTTGATAAAAAGCATCATAAATAATTAAGAGACAACTACAAACGATTCCCTGGGCGTCTGCAGGAGAAACAGGGTTACGCCCAGGACGTGCGAAGCAGCTCTGCACGCCTTTGGGATAAACGCTCCCACAGAGAACTGGGCACAGGACAGGCACGGGCATGTTTAGGGGCGGCAGTCTGGAGGGCTCCTTAACAGAACCTGTCATGCCACAGCATGCACAGAAGAGCACCGGAGCGGCGGTCAGCGATGAAGCGTGCCCGGACCGAGGACCGGCAAGGAAAGAGCTTCCGGACGCAGCACGGGGCTGAGCTGGGGAGGGGGCACTGGAAACAGACCAAGTGCAGACCCCGACCGGCCACCGGCTCCGGGAAGCAGGGACACTGGTCCCAGGCCAGAGCCAGACGTCCTAGGGTCTCCAGGCTGGCCGAAGAGCCAGGCCAGAGGGTGCCGTCACGACTCGACTTCTAGAACATTTCATCATTCTCCACTCCCCTCGCCCCGAGCCCCCGGCCGCCACTAAGCTATTAGACTTTCTGTCCCCACGCATTTGCCTGTTCTGGATGCTTCCCACAGTGGAATCACGTAACGTGAGGCCTCCCTCACGTAATAGCACGTTCTCATGGCTCATCTCTGTGGTCACTGCGTGCTACGGCCGAGCAACAGCCCCCAGAGGGCTGGGCCACGTCTCCTGCACCTGCCCTCCTGCTGGGCACGTGGCTTGTCCCACCCGTGGGCTGCTGCGATCGTCGGCGTACAGGCTTTTGTGTGGACAGTGGTCTTCAGTTCTCGCGGGCAGACACCTCGGAGTGGATGTGCTGGGCCATGTGGGCACTCTGTTGAACTTCCCAGGGATCTGCCAGACTGCTTCCATGGCGGCTGGTGCACTTCACCCGCTGGCACTGTGGGAGAGCTGACAGCCGTGTCTCGTGGGAAAGCAGCGGCCAAGACCCGTCCCTGAGCTCTACACTCGCATTTCCCCCAGGAGGCAGCCTCCTGGAGCCAGCTCTCAGGAGTGACCGAGGCTCTCCGGGGGCCTTGCACTGCCTGAGCCCGGCCGTGGGGGCTGCGCCCCGCCAGGCCACGGGAGCGGCGGTCGTTGTGCCTGTGGTCTGGGGAGGAAGCAGGGCCCCGATGGTAGATTGTGGCCTCCGTCAGCTTATTGGAGGTCTCGTGTCGTGTCCGCTGCGCTTTCCCGCTGACCGGCGGCTGCACTTGCGTGGAGGCCATTTCGGCACACTGGCTTGCACCGAGCTGTCCAGTCTCAGCATCGATAGTTTCTCTTGGTCTCACATAGCTTCACGAAGGGTCCCGTTCGCTTCACCCGTCTGGCTGTGATGCTCCTCTCCACCACGTCCACCAGAGCTGCCGTCAGTGGCAGTGCAGCAGCAGCATCTGAGCTGCTTCCAAGTCTCACCAGTGTGCTGGCCTCCATGGCCCAGCTCGCCGTGCGTGGTTTGCTGGCCTGCAGTGCATGAGTGACACGTGTCACTTCTGCTTACATTTTATTAGCCACATGCCCAAGGCTGACACCTCCTGGGTGGGAAGCACCAACTGCCCCAGCGAGGGGCGGCCCACAGTGCCATCTCCCACAATTGCCTTTAAGGAGAACATCTCAGAAAAGCACCCAAAACAGCCTCAAGCAGAGGAAAAACAATACATTCTGCCGTGGAAACGTCTTTTTCGGGTGTCAGTCTGAAAATGTTGTGTTGAATGCACGGGGATAAGGACGGCATTTCGTCTGCTTTTTGTACGACTACAGGAAGCCACCTAATCAGGCAAATCCGTAGTGATCACTGTGAAAATGGAGGCACTGGTGGCCCGTGTGGGACACGCAGTGCGTGTCCGTCCTCCGTGTGAGTCTGAAGATGCTGCAGCCGAGGCAGCAGCTCCAGGGTCGGGCCTCAGCCCTGCCGCGGACACCTCCCAGGTCCCTGGGTCTCAGGCTGCTGCAGGTCAAACCGTAGCTTAGAGTTGACTCCTAAGTCTGCTTTTACACAGTATCTAGACATTCTTAAAGGTTTGCCAAAGAAATTGCTATTCTTTGAAAATGTTACTATTTCAGAATATAACATCCAATTGCCTTTTTGCTTTTCGTGTTTCAAAAAAGGAGGCGTTCACCAGAAACAAACATTTTTAGGAGGGTACCTACCTGATCTTGCTGCTTTTTTACCATGTGCTATTCTAGTCCTCTGTATGGAACAAAAAAATCATTTCCACAGCAACTAATTACAGCACTGGATTACTACTGCTGGTGGGGACTCAGAAGCAACCAGCACGCAGATATTAAAAGCTTCTAGGTTTGAAGTCCTCCCCAAACCTGGCCAAAGCACATGAAATGCAGGAAAGACACTGAGTAGCTGATGCAGACATGAACTTCTCAAGTTGGCTTTACGAGTGACCAGCTTAACACGAATCTGAAGAGAATTATTTTCTGCCTCATACTTTAAACTTCTTCAAAAATCAGTTGAGCGTATTTGTGTGGGTCTGTCTCTAGCTTTCCTTTCCTCTTCCACTGGTCTGTGTTTGTCTCTCTGCCGACATCATGGTCTCTTGGCTACTACACATGGTCTTCATCTCAGGTGGTGATTCCTCACACTTCATTCTTTGTCAACATCATTTTAGTTATACTAGGGTTTGTGTCTTTTCATTTAAATTTTAGAATAAGCTTGTCTATCCTAAAATTTACGTGGGTTTGTTTAAACGTATGTGTTAATTTAAGAAAAACTGACATATTCACTATATTGAGTCTTCCATTCCATGAACACAGTATGTCTCCATTATTTAGATCTTCAATTTCTTCCATCAGCATTTTACATTTGTTTTATTTTAAAATCTTGATTAGCATTTTGTAATTTTAGACGCAGAGACCCTGTACATATTTTGTTGACTGTTAAGTATTTCATTATCTTTGGAGTGACTGTAAATGGTACATTGCATTTTTAATTTCGGTTTCAGTATGCTTGCTGTCAGTTTATAGAAATGCAATTGAGGAGCTCCCTCGTGGTGTAGTGGCTTAAGGCTTCGGCGTTGGCACTGTCAGCGCTGCGGCCTGGGTTTGATTCCCAGTCAGGGAGCCACCCACATACCACAAAGCAAAAAAAAAAAAAAAAAAATGCAATTGATTTTTGTATGTCGATATTGTGTCTTATGACCCTGCTGAACTCATTTACTAGTTTTAGGAGTTAATTTTTTTTTTTTTAATGTTCTTTGGGATTTTCTATATAGACAATCATGTCATCTGTAAATACAGTTTTATTTCTTCCTTTCCAATCTGTACTTTATTTATTTACTTATGACTCATCGAGTGGCTAGAACATCAACATTCAATAAGTTGCTCCTTATCTTAGCAGGGAAAGCTTTCAGCCTTTCAGCAGTAAACATGCTTTTAGCTGTAGGTTCTTTTTGTACATGTTCTTTACCAAGCTGAGGTTGTTTCCCTCTCTTTCTAGCTTCCTGAGAATTTTTACCATAAATGGGTGCTGGAATTTGTCAAATGCTTTGTCTGGATCAATTGATATATTATTTTTATTCTGTAGCTTGATCATATGGTGGACTACATTGATTTTCAAATGTTTAACCAGCCTTGCACACTTGGAATACATCTACTTCCAAAGGGTGTGTAATTATTTTTAGACATTGTTGGATCTGATTTGCTAATATTTTGTTGAGGATTTTACATCCAAGTATGTGAGTGATATGTATGGGTCTGCAGTGGGTTTGTTTTATTTCATATTTACTCTCTTTGTCTGGTTTAGGTATCAGGGCAATAACTGGCTGCACATAATCAATTGGGAAGTGTTCCTTTCCATTCTGTTTTCTGCTAGAAGTTGTATACAATTGGTATTCTTTTTTAAAAAAATATAATGTTAAACACTTATTGGTCTCTTATTATGAGTTAGACACTGAGATAAATGTTTTTCATACTTTAATTCAATTATATACTATTATATTCATTCTAGAAATTTGGAACCAGCCTCAATGTGGCTTCTCCACATCCTTAGTTATGGGAGTTCTGTTCAGCTAGTGTTCAAAAGGTTCTCCAGGCTGACTGTTCTATAACAGTTGTAATTTTAATGTGGTCTCAGAAGCAGGCACGCACAGCTTTCACCTACTCTGCCATCTTGACCGGAACCTAGTTTCGGTTGGTGTTAATTCTTCTTTAAATGTTTGGCCCAATATTCCAGGGGAGCCTTCTGGGCCTAGAGATTTCTTTTCCAGGAGCTTTTAAATTACGAATCTAATTTCTTCAATAGTTGTAATAGCACAATTGAGGTTATTTATTTTATCTTAATTGGAGTGTGGTAGTTTGTGGTTTTTAAGAAATTGGTCTATGTCTTCTAAATTGCTGAATTTTTGAGCATACCATTGTTCACAGTTTTCCCTGATAATCCTTTTGGTAACTGAAGGACTTGTATTAATATCCTTTGTTCCATTCAGGAAACTGACGATTTGTGTCTTTTCTATTTTTATTTTTGTCAGTTTTGCTAGAGTTTATCAATTTTATTGATTTTTCAAAGAATTAGCTTTTGTTTCATTGACTTTCTCTATTGTTTTCCTATTTTCGAGTTCACTGATTTCTGCTTTTATCTTTATTATTTCCTTCCTTTTGCTTTATTTGGGTTTATTTTACTTATTCTTTTCAAGTTTCTTGAGATAGAAACTTAGATTATTCATTTGAGATCATTCCTCATTTCTACCCTGAGCACTTAGTGCTACATATTTCCCTCTTGGTGCTGCTTTACCTGCATCCATTACCTAATATTTTGACAAATATGTTTTGGTGTAATACTTGGTTAGCAACAGCCAGAGTGACTTTGGGCCCACTAAACAAAGGACATGCTTGGTCATCTATGCACAAACATTCTTCCTGAATCACAGATTCTTTCACACACTATAAAGGAGAATATCTAGGGCACTGTTCCATCAAAGCCCTAAGATGGCAACAGAGCTCAAGAGTGAACCAAATAAGCAATTTTCTCTTCCTGCCTAAGTAGGAATCATCTTTTAAGACGTTCCATACCTCTGGAAAGAGGACAGGGGTGTTGTTATTAAAGCAATTGCATGCCTTAAACGTTCTATGTTATCTTATATTCTAACTGGAAGGGAAGTGAAACAGAAGAACATCTTCTGAGAGGAAGTACAGAAAAAGTTGAGGTGAGCAAAACACCCCAGGTGTAGAGGAGGGAAAAGGGACAAAGATAAAGAAGGAGTGGTGAATACAGAAAAGATGCTCAACATCAGGAGTCATCAGCAAAATGTGAATCAAAACCACAATGAGATAGCATCTCACTCCCACCAGGATGGCCAGAACCCAAAAGACAGGCAATAAAAAGTATCGGCAGGAATGTGGATGAATTGGAGGTCACACACTGTGGGAGTGTAAAACGATATAGCTATTTTGGAAACTTGTTCAGTAGTCCCTCAAAGAATCAAATATAGTTGCTGCTATACTGTACATTTTAAAATGATTAAGATGGTAAATTTTATGTTACACTATTTTACCACAATAAAAACAATTAAACACAGAATTACTACATGACCCAGCAATTCTACTCCTAGGTACTTGTATATACCCAAGTGAAATGAAAAGCTATGCCCACATAAAAACTTATGCATAAATATTCATAGCAGTATTATTCATAATAGCCAAAAGGTGGAAACAACCCAAATCAGCTGATGAATGGGTAAACAAATGGATTATTATTTGCTTTTTTACACTGAAATACATAGAATACAATATTGCACATAATGGAATACTATTTAGCCATAAAAGGAGTGAAGCAGTGATACATACGACAACATGGTGACCCTCAGAAACATTATGTTCAGTGAAAGAAGCCAGACACAGAAGGCCACAGATTGTATAATTCCATCAGTATGAGATGTTCGGAACAGATAAATGTACAGAGACAGAAAGTGGATTCGTGCTTTCCAGGGGGGAGGGAAGAATGGGGAGAGGTGGCTAATGGGTATGGGGTTCCTCTTTGGGGTGACAGAAATATTCCAGAATTAGACAGTGATGATGGGTGCAAAACCCTGCGAATGTCCTCAAAACCACTGACTTTTGTGGTACGTGTACTGTAGCTCAACGTAAAGAATAAACGCTGCAAACCTGGAAGGGCATTTCCCCAGGAGAAAGCACTGGGACTTGGAGGCACCCAGGGTCAGTCACACTGTGCGTCAACACAGATCCCTGCTGAGCCTCTGAGCTGGCGGTGGGGTGGGGTGGGCAGGTGCTGGCTTTGGACCTCAGTGCCAACTGCACCCTGAAGAAAGGCAATCATTGTCTCAGATGGGAGGAGTTCCAGGCTTCAAATTGAAAGAAGAAAAGCCTAAGTAGGTAAAACGAAAGTTTATTCAAAAAAGCAAGAAGGCGCCAGCCCTGAGAAAGCACAAGGAGTAAAATGCAGACTTGTTTTGTTACCCTGTGTTACCTAAAGGGTAAATGAAGGCTTCCATAGGGTTGAAGACAGGCAACCCCAGAGAGTTTTTTGTTTGCTTGTTTGTTCAGCAGCAGGGAAAGCAGAAATCAACAAGGGGTATTAACTATGCTGGAGTAACAGAGGGAACGTGGATGAGGGTGCTGTGCAGGTTGTGCTGGTTGTGCACTGCACAGCTCTGGGAGGTGCCAGCCACACTGATGCCTACATGTGGGGTGTCACCTAGAGGTGGGCAATGCGCAGTCCTGACACTGGCAGCAGATGATGTTTCATCTTCGAGCCAGGTATCTCTGAAGACTGGTAGGACATCAATGACATACTGAGCAAAGTGGAAGGGACGTCAAGGGCTCACGTCCGAGGACCTCTATCCTGTCATTCCAGTAAGAGGGGAGGTTCTCTTTCAAGATTAAGATAGAAGAGTAGATACTTGTGGGAGGTAGAAAAAGATTGGAGAAGCTGACAAGACAAGAAGTAGAGACCAGTAAGAGTCCCTGTTAGGTGGGATGACCTGAATTTATAGTGGACTCACCACTTTAGGGCTTTCGCCAGCATCTGGAGGGCAGCGGGGTTGGGGTGGGGTGAGGAAGGGGACAGTAGGGATCCCTGAGGGCTAGAAACACAGCAGAGAAGGGAGAGGCTGGAACAGCACAGAGTCCTAAGGGGGTGGCTGATGGGGCCGAGTGCCAGCGGTCTGTCATGTCTTCATTTACCCAGTGACTCACCCAGCAGACCATGACTGCATGTCCAGGACATGACAAAGAGGCAGAAGAAGCTACAGCTCCCAGTGGCCAGTGATCACCACATGCTGTGCTGAATGGCAGAAGCACCCACAGGACAGGAGGACTGGGCGTGCTCAGAGGGTAGGCGCAAGGTCCGTGAGAACAGACCTCAGAATGAGGAGCTCAGGGTCACAAAGAGGAATCCAGGCCACATCTTGGTGAGATCTAGGTGTGAAATAACCTGTGCAGTGAGACTGAGGGCTGAAGGGGTCAAGGTGGAGGTCAGCCGTATACAAGAGTGGTAGGATGGGGAGGCCAGTACATGGGAAGGGCCAGGCACTAGGGACAGGGGAGGGACTGACAAGAGGAAGCTCCCGGCCCACACAGGTAGCTGGGACTCAGGCTGATGCTCAGAAGCAGGAAAGCTTGAATTCCATGCTATTCACTCATTGGTGACAGCTCCTGGCTGAGCGTCCCACACCTGGCAGAGCTCCCATGGACCTGATGTTCAGTGGGGATGGAGAGTAAGGAAACAAATGGGAACACGTGTTAACAGCAGGGAGAGCAGTGCTGTGAGGGCAGAGTGGTCAGGGCAGTTCCTCAAGGGGATGCCACAGGGTCGAGCGGATAGCCTGGCCATGAACCATGTGGACCTTGGGGCAAAGAGCTTCCCACATCCTCAAGAAGGAAGGGCCTGTGTGAGGCATGTGCCTGGACCTGCCTGGGGCTGGGGAGGGTGGGAGGCAGTGAGTGACTGGATGAGGACACACAGCCCTGCCCAGGTAGGGCTCACATGCCTTCAGAAAAGACAGTGGCAATGGCAGAAAGGTGATGGACAAGGAGGGAAGTATAGGGGCTTGAGAACACAGAGGACGGCACTTGTGGAGTGATTGATGTCTCTAAGTGATTCCTGAGGGTGACTGGGTGATGAGAGGAGGTAGGACAGGAGGTGAGGAGGTCCACAGAGGGGAGCAACGTGAGGGAACAGCTGAGGGGAGAAGGAGGGTGGCACCTGCAGCTGAAGGAGGGGACTGTGACGGCAGGAGCACAGACCTTCCCGTGGCTGGCCCACCCTGGCCCCTTTTCGTCCTGTAGCAGAATCTGACCTTGTTTGGCAGCAGTGCACCTGGCCCTGGTGAGAAATCGTGACTGTGCCTCTTGGTTTCAGAACGGTCCCTTTCCCGCCTCCCTTGCAGCTATGCCAGTTGCACAAACCCACTCTGGAAAGGGAGGTGTGACGGATGTCTGCAGCAGGCACTGGGGCCGGGCATCTGCCCCCCTGAACAAAGGGAAGGTGTGGGAGAAGAGCCTGCACCCCCACCTCCTCGCTTTGGAGACAGGCAGCACACTGAGAAAACTGACACAGCGAGACAGGCCTTGGATAACAGAACCTGAGGCCAATGCCTCTGCAGTTCTCGAGTGTCAGTCACCGTGGCGCAGGGACTGTCACCGCAGCTGCCGTGTTCCTGGCCCCCTTGGCGGGTGGGGCAGCAGCGCGAACGTGCACTCTCTGCTGTGGAGCAGGGAGCGCGTGTGCCCAGCACCCTGGACTCTGTCCTTCGTGCTGGCGCTCATTTGGAGAGAACTTTCCATTTTTTCAACATTTTTATTACATTCTTCGGCAATCGACTTATTAGAAGAGCTACGGGTTTTCATAATTAGGAAACTCCTGCCATCCTAGTTATCTACTCCTCCAAAAAGATTAAATAGAGAAAAACATAATTTCTTTCTTATGAAAATAGCCTTGGGATAACTTCAGGCTTTTAAATCAGGCAGGCATTCCTGCAGATCTGATAACACTGTGAGCTCATATATCTTACCACTGTGAAGTCAGGGTAGAAAATACATCATCTCTTTCCGATTCCTGGAATAACTTCAAAAGTTCTGGATCCCCAGATAAGTGCGCAAGAATGCGCAATTCAATCTGTGAAAAGTCTATTAGACAGAGTTCTGCAGTAATTCAGAATCGACCAACAATGTCCCCCATTGTTGCCTGCCACCCCCCCAGCCCACCCTCAATCTTCCCTTCCCACGATGGCAAAAGGTCAACACCCCTCCCATCTTCCAGGGTCCTTTGGCTTCAGGGCCACTGGCCATCCCTGTGTCTGCAAGTCCAAGAGACCTCTTCTGCCTCCCATGAGGCTTGGGACAAAACAGACAATCCCTTTCCTCGTGGAGCTTACGTTCTAGGAGAGGGTAATTGAGTGTGTGCTAGAAAGTGAGCAACGAAATGGGAGAGAGATAGGGAGGTCCAGGCGTGAGAGTGGGCAGTGCTGTTGTAAATAGGGGGGTCAGTGTGTACCTCATGAAGAAAGCAACATCTGAGCAAAGACACAGAAGAGGCAAAGGTGGGAGCAAGATGGTGTCTGGGGACAAGGGTTTCAGCAGGGCCTGAGGTGGAACTGGCCGGTTGTTGGAGGACAGCAGAGTGGCCAGCATAGCCAGAGAGCCGTGGGTGACAAGGGCAGAGAGGAGAGAGGAGGGCAGACTGTGGGGGATCATACAGGGGTGTGAGGGGTCTAGGTGTGGTGAAGTAGGGGGCCCTGAAGCTGACCTGTCCTTAGTTACTGTGTGTAAGAAAACTTGGCTTCGTGCAAGTATCTGCCTTGGGGTTCGTTGTAGAGAATGGCTTTCAGCAGTAGCTTTTCAGCCTCTGAGATGCATAAGGTGAACCACAGTGACACGGAGTGCCGCCCTACCGGGCCCCGCACGCACCTGCTGCTAGGAAGCTGTGGCCTTCGGATGAGACAAACATGGCCCTCGGGGAGATGACGAGGACTCCGTCTTCCTTACCTGCATCGTCATTGCAAGGGCACGTAGTGAATTCGGTCACAAACGGGTCTGTAGGTATTCCTTATACACAGTTATTTTAACATCATTCCAAAGTCAAAGGAGTCCAGATTTGGGATTGTCCTGAATATGTTTCCTAACTTAATTTTAAAATATATTCTTACTGCAAGTAAATCGATTTCCTGCGATTAAAATTTTCTGCTGTCTAGAATGGTTAATGAAGAAAAGCTCAAACACGATCCTGGAATGGGTTCCAGTAAGAGCCACCAGGCGCCTGGCAGGGTTCACTGACCAGCCGGAAGTCAGGGAAGTCAGGGACGCAGGCTAAGCCCCCCGCTGAGAGCCTTTTAAAGGCTGCTCAGGATCACCTCCCAGGGCCTCGTCTAAGCAAGATTCTGTGCATTTTAAAAAGGGCTGCTCCTCAGGCTTCAGGTTCTGTGCTCAGGTCTGACCTTTCTCTTCCCAGAAATGCAAGCTTCAGTGCTGCAGTGAGGCCACTTAAGGGGAAGAGGAGGTGAGCGTGCTTTTATAACCATTTCCAGTAACTTTCAGACGTGAGTAAACGCCAGTTCTATTGTTGTTCTTTCTTGGGAAACTGGTGGGGGAGAGATGGCAGGAGGGGAGCTGCCGTCTTTGTATAATTATCATCTATTATAACGTGCAAACTGTTAAAAGGGAGGCACCATGTCACTTCAGCTGAGTTTTAGTTTTCAAAGTGCATTTAAATCCTGATCTTGCAAATACAGAGAACTTAAAGCAGATCAGTGTGTTATACAGAAAAACAATCACAAACACTTGTAGGTTTTTAAAAAATGTTACCCAAGACTTTAGCAAAGTGGAAAGAAATGTTACCTTTAAAATTCTGAGGTTTAGTAATTTGAACTGGGTGCTTGGAGATGCCTTGGATATTCTGTAAATAATAAGAGGAGAAGAGCTTTAGCTGAGCTATCTACTCTTAAATTAATCTGTAAATTTAAGGGTAGTTAAGATGTATCACATTTTATTAACATTAACAAAATAGCTAATGCCAATGTATTATGCATAGGCGTATTAATACAACTGCCTAATACTCAAAGGTAATTTTGGTGGGTTCATCAGTAAGTACAAGCAGCACATATGAGAACAATTCTTTTCGACTCTAGCCTATGACCCTTATGATGACATACATCATATGATTCTTTTAGCAGCAGCCTAACTTATAAACTTAGTTAACTTAGACATTCCTACATAATATGCTAAATGTAGATGTCTGTGAAATTTGTGTGTTGTCTTTTCCTTTAAGAACTTATTTGAGGATGGAGATTCTGGTCTTTCTGCCCTCATCACCCCTGCTCTCGTGCCCTTGGCACTTGGTACCAGCCTCGAGCTTCACACTTGCAGCCTGCCCCATGCATGGTGGCAAGATTATCTGCACCCCCTGGGACTGTTGACTAACTTTCACATCTTTACTTGGGGCAATAGTGACAGGTCACAGCCATGCACACAATGGCTGGCTGGCTGGCCTCTAGCCTGTTTCTACCAATCATGAGAATTTATGTTACAGTAGCTGTTAGGTCCCTGGCAGCACCGTGAACAATGACACCCAGCATTGTCTGAACTCCTGGGGTGCTGATTGGTCTTGACTCCCTGACTAAACCTGGTCAACTGTGCTACAGTGCAAACTGCTGAGTGTCTCAGGTGACACACGTTAGGGTCCCCACAAGCCTGGGAGGAGCAAAGGCAGGCGTTATCACCTTCACTGTGTACTGTAAGGACACTGAGGCCTGGGGTGTAGGCTGGTGGCTTTCAAGTTGTCTGTACATTGGCATCACATGATGCTTTAAAAAAATACCAAATGTTCAAATGATAAACTTATAATAGAATAAAGATGACAGAAAAAAGACCCAGTGAACTTAAAAGACAGATGGACAGAAACTGTCCCGTGTAAAGGAGAGAAGAAAAATATTGGGGAGGGGGAACGAACAGAACCTCAGGGGTGGAAAATATCAAAAGTAAAATAGCATTGTGCTATTTTAGCCCTAATGGAGAAAAAAGAGATCTGTGCAGAAAAAATACATGTAACTGCTCCAAATTTCCCAAATGTAGGGAAAGACATATTTTTCAGAGTCAAGAAGCTGAACAACTCTATAAACAGGATAAATGAAAAGAAAATCAGGCCCAGGAACATCATAATCAAACTGCTGAAAACCAAAGATTAAAAACCAATCTTGAAAGCAGCCGGAGCAAAATGACACAATACGTGCAGAGAAGCTGATATCGTGCCGACCGTCAGGCAGTGAGACGACAAATTTCAAGCGCTGAAAGAAAAGAATTGTTGGCGCAGAGCTCTCTCTGCAGCAAACTGCTCCAGGAACGGAGGGGAATCAAAGACACTCTCAAATGCACACAAATGAGGAGAACCTGTCATCAGTGCTAGAGGAAGTGCTAACGGAAGTTCTTTGGGCTAGAGGGGATCTGTTTCCAAAGGGAAACCTGGAACCTCAAGAATGAAGAATGAACAACAAAAATTAGTCAATGTCTGAATAACTATAATATACTAATTGTTTTCAAGTTTTTTGAAACATTTATAACTATTAAAAGCAAAAATTATAACACTTTCTGGCCTTTGATAGACAAGTGGATAAAGAAGCTGTGGTACACATACACAATGGAATACTACTCAGCCGTAAGAAAAGATGAAATAGGGCCATTTATGACAACATGGATGGGCCTTGAGACCATCATGCAAAGTGAAATAAGTCAGACAGAAAAAAACTATGAACCATGTGATTTCATTCATTTGTGGAACACAAAGCTGAAAGCAACAAAGAAACAAAAGCTCATGAGCACAATCAATAGTTTAGTGGTTAGTGGTTACCTGAGGGTCTGGGAGGAGGCGGGTGGGAGGGAAGGGACAGGGTCTCCAATATATGGTGATGGAAAGAGAACTGACTCTGGGCGATGAACATATAACACAACACATAGATGATGTACTGCAGAATCGTACACCTGGAACCTATGTAATCTTTACTGACAATTATCACCCCAATAAATTTAACAATAAAAAGATTGTGACACTGGGTGTGTTCACTGTATATAGATAATATATATGACAAGTATAGCAAAGTGGTGAAATTAAGGGTACTTCAGTGGCTTTTAAAAGTTTCCTTACAACTTACTTGACGTGGTAAAATATTATATTATACAAAGAGATGTAGCCAAAAATCCAATATATAAACTGAAATGGAACTCTAAAAATTATTTAATGATTCAAAGGATGCAGGGAAGAGGAAGCAGAGGAACAAAAACATAAGGGACAAACTGAAAAATAAAATGGTAGATGCAACTCCAACCGTATCAATAACCACATTACATTTAAGTACTTTAAACACACCAAGTAAAGGACAGAGTTTACTAGATTGCACAAACATAAGATCAACTACATGCTGGCTACAAGAAATCAACTTTAAATATGATTTTGATAGAGTAAAAGTAAATGAATTAAAAAATATATGCCATAATAAAAGAAATCTGGAGTGGTTATATCAACATAAGACAAAGTAGAATTCAGAATAAGGAAACTCACCATGTGTAAAGAGAACATTACATAATGATTAAAAGGTAAATTTACAAAGAAAATGTGTTAATTCTAAATGTGTAGACATCTAACAACAGAACTTAAACATACACAAAGCAAGAACTGATAGAACTGTAACACAATAGACACATCCATAATTAGACTTAGAGACTTAAACACTCCTTCAAATCCAGCAATAGAAACGATCCATCACAACCAAGTGGGATTGATCCCACAAACCCCAGGAGTGGTTGGTTCAACATCTGAAAATCTATCAATGTTACTCACCATATTAATAGTTAAAAAAGAAAACTCACATAATCATCTCAAGAGATGCAGAAGCATTTGACAAAATTAAATATCCATTCATGGTAAAAACTACTCTCAGCAAACTGGGATTAGAAGGGAATCCTCCAACATAACAAAGAGAATCTGGGACAAAACCTAAAGCTAACATCATCCTTAATGGTGAAAGATTCGATGTTTTCCCCTTAAGGTTGGGAACAGGGCAAGAATGTCTACTCCTAACACTTCTTTTCAACAGAACACAGGAACTCCTAGCCATCATGATCAGGCAAGGAAAAAAAAAGCATACGGTAAAAAGAAACAAAATGATAATTATTCATCAAAGTCATTATTATCTGCACAGACAAACAATCCTATGGAAAAACGAAAGAGCTTTGTAGGAATAATAACTAAGTTTACCAAGGTACCAGGATATAAAGTCAATATACAAAATTCAATTGTCTGTCTACATATTATGAATGAAAAATTAGACACTGAAATTAAATAAACAATGTCATTTATAATAGCACCCCAAAATATTTAGGCATAAAAATGTATGCTGAAAACTACAAAATCCTGATGAAGGAAATCGAAGAAGTCCTAAGTAAATGGAAAGATCCACCATACTCATGGATTACATTACTCAATATTAACGTGCTAATGACCCCCAAATTGATCTATAAATTCAACACAATCCCAATCAAAATCCCAGTAGAATTTTTCAGAGCTATCAACAAGCTGATTCTATAATTTATGGGTCACAGATCTAAATGTAAAACTCTAAAACTTTTATTAGAAGAAAACTTAATAGAAAACCTTTGTGATCTTGGGTTAGACCAAGAGTTCTCAGAATATACACCAAAACCATAATTCATAAATAAAACACCTGAAATAATGCTTATGGGGACAAGTGGAACAATCCATAAAAGGAAGAAAAATCTGGCTCCGTCAAACTTTTAAAAACCTTTGGGAATGAAAAACAAACCTTGTATGAGGAGAAATTTCTTACAAATGACACGGGATACAAAATGTACAAGGAACTCTCAAAACACTCAGCAATGAGACGCACCTCCTGAATGCAGACCGAGGAGCCAGCTCATTCTATGATGTCAGTGTTGCCCTGATCCCAAAGCCAGATGTCAAATACAACATCCTCCTTAAATACTGATGCAAAATAATCCTCAACAAAATATTAGCAAAGGACAGCATACCATGACCAAGTGGAGTTTATCTCGGGAATGCAAAGTTGGTTTGAAATTGAAAAATAATTCATGTCACCACAAGATTAGAATGAATGAGCAAAACCTCATCATCACAATAGAATGTTAATAGCATTCAACAAAATCCAATATTCATTGCTATTAAACTATCCCAGCCAGCTAGAAAAAGAAGAGAATTTTCTCAGCCTCGGGAAGAGCACCTACAAAATCTACTCACTTTGAGTAACTTCTGTGTTGACAGCTGTATAAAACAGGATATGATCTCACCCGAGTCAGGATCAGGTCACACTGTAACTAATGAGCCCAGCTAAGAGTTCTTGGGGAGCACAGCATGGTGTCGGGGTCTCATTCGGGTTTTAAACAGTGGTGCAGACTTAGTAAATTTATAAAAATCTTCTAATAAATATTTTGAGCGATATTTAAAGGATACTGGCTCTTGAGCCATTTCCCTGCTCGAGCTCGCTCCTGCCTCTGAGGAGTGTGCTTTCCCTTTTAATAAACCATCTCTTTCTTTCACCTTATTTTCCTTTCAACAAACTGCTTCTTGGTTTCAACTCTAAAAAAAAAAAAAAAAAAGGACACTATGTGGGAGGATATTTATCAGCAAAGCAGAAAAATCGCACACCCACAAGGTAAAGACCTTGACTAGAATCAGTTTGAGTTAGCTACTGCAACATTTACACAGCTACAAGGGAAACGGGGCTGAAACACTGCATCGGGGAAGCAAGGCCTCTTCAGCTGGCTGCAGTCTGTGCCCAAAGACAACTTCCTAAGAATCTTTACCAAATAGCAACTTCTGAATGGCTGGCACCATGGAAGGCAGAACGGAATACTTCCTGTTAGAACTAAAAAGATAAAGAATAAATGACTTTTCCCTTTTTTATTGCATTCGAAGGGATATTGGTTAAATGTATCTCACTTAGTAGGTTTAAAATTTGTAACCCCTATTTCTGCTGACAGCAGGAAAAAGTCACCATCCTGCTGCTTGGGGAGCACACTGGCTGTTTCGGGCCACGCGGCCTGTCTTTCCCTTTTTCTTTAGAAAGCAGCACTCAGATCTTCATCGAGAGCCCCCACCTTTAGGCTAGCCATCAGAGCCTGCCTTGTGGCCACAGCGACTAGTTCAAGGAGACAGGTGCTCACAGATGCTGTGGGCGGCGGCCCAAGAAGCCTCCTCCTCCTTGCCTGGAAGCAGAGACAAGTTCATCCCCACTAGAGAGGAACTAAGGAGGTATCCCCAAGACCTGCTGGGCTGCTGAGGAAGAGAGGCTGAGAAATGGGGGTGCAGAAGTTGGGCCGGCCTGTGTAACTTGGCCACCAGATCAATCCCCACACACAGCCCTCAAATAATTGACATTTACATAATATATAAAACACTGGAGAAAATTCCTTTACCAAATAAAGTTGCAAGAATTAATGCTATTATTCCCTAATTATGTTTCTCCCCAATAATACATTAGCTATATTTAACACCCAATAACTAAGATTTGAGTCCCCAATTTTACTCATTTCTTCAAGATCATTTAGTGACTACCTATCACATGATGGATACGGCTCATTCTGGACAAAACGTTGAAATGATTCAAGGAGCCCACAGTAGAAGGCACTCTCCTGGGCAAGGGAACAGTGATGTGACAGGTGAAGTAGAAGGTGCTCTGGGAATGCACATCTATAAGGGAACCATCACAAATCAAGATTGTGTGAGAATAGACAAATAAACCAAGGGCACAGAATTCAGAGCCTAAAAACAGGCCCACAAGTTTATCAAAATTCAGATATGACTGAGGAATTACAAATTATTGTAAATTATCCTCATAACTTATAATAACAATAGTTACAACAATCAGCCATCCACATGGAAAAACAATCAGATCTCGACCTCACTTCCATATCAAAAGCAAAGTGCAGGGGGTGTTACAGACCCAGTGTAAACAGCAAAACTCTGAAACTATTAAAAGAGAACTAGAGTATTTTTATGATCTTCTTGTGAGGAAAGATTCCTTGAACAAGACACAAAAACAGCACAAGCCATAAAGAAAAGACTATAAATTTCACGATAT
This sequence comes from Lyroderma lyra, assembly GCA_004026885.1. Lineage (NCBI taxonomy): Eukaryota > Metazoa > Chordata > Mammalia > Chiroptera > Megadermatidae > Lyroderma > Lyroderma lyra. Next base: position 89,661 of record PVJL010002149.1, on the reverse strand, counting down.
GAAAATAGAAAGGATTTGTAACTCAAAGATATAGAATAGAACAACCCCCCCCCCCCCCAAATCAAACAGACTGGGAGAAGATACTTATATAAGTGAACAAAAGGCTAGTATCAGTAATCCTGGGGTGCCAAAAAAATACATACACATTTTAAGTGATGTTACATGTGTTTCTGGATGCTGATGGTCACCACTTGGAGCATCTTTTGTAATTGCAGAAGTCAAACATGACTTGTATTCATCTCCTGTTATTGGTATATATTGAATATTACAATTTTAATATAGTTTTGTCCTTTCTTAAAATGACTATCCATTTTTGGGAGACTCTATATAGGGAAACTTCACAAATTAGTAAGAAAAAGGCAAACCACTACATTGAAAATGGGCCAAGGAGATAAACAGGCAAGTCAGTGAAGAAACCCGAATGAGCAATGAAGGTGAGAATATAGGAGTTACAGAAATACACATCAAATCGCAGTAACGTACCCCACCCGGAAACGCCAAGGCAGCACCGTGTGCAGGTGCGTCTGCAGGCGTGTGTGAGCTGCTGCCCCTGCAGAGACACCAGCAGAGCTGAGCCCAGCAGCCACGACCAGGCGATGCTCCAGCACGCGTGTCCCAGCAACGGTGGTCTCTTGCAGCGCTGTTCCCGATGGTGGAAAACTGGAAAACGTCTGGTACAGTTATGCAGTGAGACACTTACGCAGAAGCCAAGACACATGAACCAGCGCTACTTCCGACAACAGGGAGAGGTCTCAGGGACATGGCGTTTGTGTGAAAACAGAAAGCTGAGGAAGGGTAAGTACAGGATGACCCCATTTACCCAATGTTTAAAAACGACATGGAAATCCCACCTGTTATTTAGAGAAACATACTAAAATGTTTGACAAACTCCAAATGTGGGACAGAAAGGGCAAGCAGTGGGAGAAGCACACACCTGGGGAAGGGTCGACAGGGCCTTGAGAGGTACTGAGGAATGGTTAAGCTTTTAAGCAGCTGACGGACACACCTACGCCCAGTACGTGGGCTCTACACCTTTGCCGTGGGAAAAGGGGCCTCCAACTGAGCTTTTGGAGTGGGCGGCCGGGGTGGAAACACCAAACAAGGCTTCCTGATGAATATGTCCCCTCCGCTGACTTTGGAGAACTGACAGGCAGTGACCAGGCAAAGGCGGCTGGGCCAGAGGAAGTTGTGTTCGGGGACCTCGGGGGCAGAGAAGATACCCAAACAGATGCACCAAGAGCGATGGCTTGGAGGCGAGGGAAAGCATGAAGGGTCACGGAATCACGAATTAGGTCAAACCATTAACCATCCTATGGCAAAGTCAGCATCTGGCTCTAACTCAGTTAGACACCAAGGAGTAGTACAAAGCGTGCTGACAAGCACTGCACATACAGTTAGGAAGGTAAGGAAAAAGAAAGGGCAAAAACACTCACAAAGCAAAAATTCAGCTAAATGATGCCTGGATTTTAACATTTCCAATCCATACATTTTAAAGCTGTAACATCAAAAAAATTTTTTTAAAATATTAACCTAGAAGGAGGAGGAGGATGCAAGATACTGAAGAATTCACAGCAATACAGCGTGAAGGGTCAGATATTTCCAATTACAAAATGTTGACCATCTCTGAGCCAGAATCACGAGTGGCACTGCAGTGAAATGAGGACGGTCACAGAAACTGGCCCTGTCCATGCAGAAATGTTAGAAGGGACATCTAAAGCCACACCTGATAAGGAGGTATCAGATGACGAAGAAAGGGGAGGAATGTGGCTCCTGGCAAGGACCATGAGAACCGAGGGCCCCGGCACGTCCCAGGAGAAGGCCTTTGTGAGAGCAGGCTGCTCCTAGCGGGGACGTGCGAAACAAGGACTGACAGGCGTGAGCTCTAACACACCCGACTCAGGGGAAGAGGGGCATTTGGACAAACAAAAGGCGTCACGACCAACGCGTGGCTCGGGTGAACAGCCTGACAGTCCAGCACGGGAAAGAGGCCTGGCCCACACTGTCAACGTGCTGTAGTCTCGATGATGATCCCCAATCAGATGACTCTGAGGCACTGGATGACAATTTAAGAGTGGATCACACATCCGGTGCCTACCATGTTCCACGTACGGAGCCAGGCCTGCGGATATGCCAGGGAGGCGGGCAGAAAGGGTCTCTCTCTTCTCACGGAGTTGGCAATCCAGCGAGGTAAACAGCCAGTGAAAACACGCTGCAATAAGCATCACGATAGGGGAGGCACAAGGAGTATCGAGGAAGGATGCCAGACCGAGGTTCTGATAAATCAACACTATTAGTGAACTATTCAATGCTAACAGAACAGAAAGAATGCAGGGTTCTAGTTGGAGTAAAAGTCATTTGATAGGAGCCTCTACTTCCACTCGGGATGTGTGGGACTGTCTGGAAGGTATCCAGCCACTTAATATGAAAAACAGGCATTTATGGCTGGGGGTTTTTCCCAACAGCCCTTGTATATAATTGAAAAGAAAGAACTCTCCTCCTAATATGGGGGGAAAAACAGGTCATCTATAGCATCCTCCCTTTCTGAAGCCCAGCAGAGAACTGATCAGTGCACGCACGTGAGGAAACTACCAAAGGCATGGGAAACCCACCCAAAGGGAGCAGAACACGGCGCAGGACACTCACACGGGGCCAGAAATAGTTCCCGTTCCCACCAGCCATCCTTGGAAAACTCACAATGGATGGGACAGCAGGCAGAATACTCAGGAAGGTCTCTCCTCAGGACTGGGAAATAGTTAGCTAGCCCTGGAGGAAGCACTTTTCCAAACCTGCCTCACACATCACAAAAACCAGACCAGAAGCAATGAACTGTTTCCAAGTCACGGAATTCGTCCCAGAACGGAGTGCAAAAAGGTCCATCACCCAACAATGTAAAATCCATGACGTCTGGCATGCGAACAGATTACCAGGCATACAAAGAACAGGAAAATGGACTTGTAATGAGAATGACCATCTACTGACACTAACTTACAATGGACACAGATGTTGAAATTACAGACAAGGGTATCACAACAGAAAACAGTTACTATAACTGTATCCAATATATAGGAAAAATTAAGTAGAGACATGGATGACAGAAACAAAAATCCAAACTGAGTTTCTAAGAATGAAAACTATAATGTTTAATATGAAAAATACACTCAATGGTATTCACATCAGATTTGACAGGACAAGAGGAAAGATTAGTGAACTACAGGATATAATAATAGAAACAGAAAAAAATCCAAGAAGAAGAAGAAAAATGAATTTCAGTGAGCTATTGGACAAATTCAAATGACCTACAGGGTGGTCAAGAAATGTGCAGAATGAAGGGGAAGCAGGGTTAAAATACTCTTTATTAGTTTTCCTTTGCAATCTATTCACCCTCAACCTAATACACTTTTCAGGTCTTTCAGTAAGTTTGCTTATACCCTCGGGAAAAAAAAGTTTTGTTTTGCCCTCAAAATATGCTGAAATTGCAGCTTTAACTTTGTCGCCTGTAAATTTCTTCCCTCAAAGCTGTTTTCTCCTATTTGGGAAGAAATAACAATCAGACGGAGCCGGGTCCGGACTGCAAGGAGGGTGGTGTAATGTTTGGAAGCCACGGTCATGGAGAGCGGCCAATGCGACATGGCTCCTGTGCACGGGCGTGCTGTCGTGCAAAGGCAGCGCCCTGGGGTCCATTTTCCTCTTCTCTTCTCCTTCACAGACTCTTTTAACTCTTTCAGCAGACTGGAATGGTCCTCTCTAGTTTTTGTGACACCCTTATCCCTGTCATCGATCAGCAGGGTGCCCTCCGTGTCCCAAAAAAACAGCAGCCATATGTCCAGCCAACTGCGACGCCTTGAACTTCTCAGGGGGTGGTGTGCCTTTTCGTGCCACTGCATGGACTCCTCAGGCTCATCATGATGAACCCAAGTTTCACCTCCAGTGACAATCTGGTTTAAAATGTCATCTTTGTTGTCTCTGCAGAGGTCCGAACACTGTCGTGAAAAGTCATTCGAAGCGGCATGAACACTCTCGGTCCCCATCTTGCTGACTTGACATCCTTAGATGCTGATGGAGAATATTCCAAATGGTTGTAGGTGATTCTCCAACCATTTCTGCAAGCTGCTCTTTATTCAATCTGGCGTCTTCCACTACATGTTTTCAACTTTTCTGACAATGTCTGAGGAAGTGGCCTCAGCAGGACGTCCCAAATGGAGGTCATCTTTAATTGATTCTCTGCCTTGCCTGAAGAGGCTATGTCACTTTTAAACCAAGCATTGCCCAGGGCAACCACCCCGTAAACCACTTAACATCTCTTCCAAAATGGTTTGAGGTGTTTTCCCTTGTTTTGTAAGGAACTTAATGATGGTGCAAAATTCAATTTTGTCCATACCTGGGGTTTTGTTCATGTTTCATGTACTTCTTCAGTGATATCTGAAAAAACACGGATGCAAGCAGGCTGAAATTTGGCACACATACTAATAATCAGTCACACAATCAAACTGCATGCACTAGTACTCCCACTTCCCCTGAGCCCCCCATTCCATGAATTTCTTGACCACCCTGTACATATGTCAAAGCTTATTAAACTGTTTGAAATATGTGAAGTTTACTGTATGTCAATTATCCCTCAATAAAGTTATTATGATAAAAAATGAAGTTGCGTTTCCTAGTCCTGGTAAGGTACTATAAGCACAGTCTCCTGAGTGCAGCTGTGAACATGGGACAGAATACACCAGGCAGCAACGTCAAGATCTGAGAAATCAATGGCAGCAGGCAGACTGAAGCAGCAGACCAGAATGTGAAGTTCATCATTTCCTTGTCTTGGTCGTCCCACCTCTCGGTCCCAGATATGGGGCCAGTGGCATGAACTGTGCAGAATAGGAACACCAAAGTCTGAGGTTTCTGGCTAGAAGAACTAAAGAAGAGAGTGCCAAAGAACCAGAAATTAACAATGGACACCATGAGAGGGAGGTGAGTGGGAAAACGACATCACAGAGTCATTTGTAAACCACTGGGCTCAGCCTCAAGCTGCACACGTGCAGACATCACCCTGAACGGCATAGCAAGGACTCAGAACTGAGCAGATAGACCACAGCTCGATTCCCAGACTGCCCACTGGGTGGCCATCCCTGGGGAATAACTGAATTAGTCTACAAAGGCTTTGAAAACTGACATGCAATGGAACCACAGCTCATGGAAGGCAGGTTACAACTTGCAGCCTGAACCCAACCAGGTCGACTGCCTACTAAAACAAAATCATGATCATTTTCATGGGGTTCTTAAACAAGACCCAGACTATCATAACACAACATTCAAAATGTCTAAAATACAACCCCAAATTACTAGACACATGAAGAAGCAGAAAAATCACAAATTACATGGGAAAGAACAGTCAAAAGACACCAAAAACAAGATGATATAGATGTTGGCATTATCTGACAAAGACTTTAAAACAGCTATTATAAAATTCCTCCAACATATTTACATCTATTACTGAGACTGAAGTGGAATCAATTCAATCACCTATTTCCTCCCAGTTCTTAAGTAAACCATAACCTGTCAAGGTTTCATTAAAATGTCAAAATATGGGAAAGACTCAAGTCAACCAAAGACAAAAACATTTTACATTTCCTTATTATTAGAAATAACCACAAGCAGAACATAAAAGTGGGTGGTAAGAGCTTGAGCAGTCAAGTGGTAACAATAATTTTCTCTTTGGAGGGCATATGTGTGAAAAACTGGCTTTCTGGAAATGCTGAAATCCAATTTTTAAAAATACTAAGCAAGTGTATTCTGTGTGCTTTAAACAAAAAAAAAAAATGTAATTCAAGCTCTAGCCATTTTATGGCACCATCATGTAACCGACATAGTATAGTAGCTACGTACAGCTGGAGTCAAGTTTTCCACGTGAAAAAAATGAAAGCACTGAAGTTCTACAAGAAAACAGAGCTGACAATCTGAATAATCTTGGAGCTGAGGAAGGCCACTCTAAGATGACACTAAGGCAGAAACAATAAAGAACTTCAGTACAGGGAAAAGTCACCATAGATAGAGGGGAAAAGTCACCACTGCCACACATTGCTCATGGCAATGTCAAGAGCTGACAGTGTTTTGGAAGCCAATCCAATAGCAGGTATTAGCAGCAAAATGTAACATCCTTTGACCTAGTAATTGCATACCTGGTCATGTACCCCACAAAATACAAGTCCCAGTACCCTAGGAAACACTGCCTGGTGCTTACTGCAGAGCTCCTCTTAGAGGGCAAGGACGAGGCCTAAAGTACACGTCAGCCAGAAGAGCAGTGACTGGAGAAATGGCAGGGGACACACGGACAATATGAAATGGGACTCTGTCAGGTGACCTGCAGGGAGTCTATGAGTTGTTGCTGAGAGAAAGAAGCAAGAGGCACAAAAATTAAATTCCAATTCTGTAAACTAAATAACAACGAAGTCCTCCCATGTCTCTACGTATATACGTCCAGATACATACGGGGCTGTATAAAATGTTACTGAAGTCAGAGGAGGAGGAGAGTACAGATGGCCATGCTCCAGGTGGCCGGTACGGGCTGCCATGGGTGCCAGGACTGAGGGTGGGGGGCTGACATACAGTGTGGTGAGGGAGTGTCTACAATAAAAACACATATGAAATAACGTCATTCATGTGTGTGTGTGCATGTACGTGAAGAGGTCCATGAGAAGACAGTCACCAAAATGTTGACAGTTATTGCAGGGCTGTGTAGTTTGAGGTAACTTTTACTTTATTTGTGTTTCTATCTACTGCTTGAATTCTTTAGAATTATCATATATTATTTTATGATAAAAAGCCATTTTTATTATACATCAAATTGACAATGCACTGTAGAATTGTATGCCTGAAACCTATGTAATCCTTGCTAACAGATGTCACCCCAATAAAAAAAAAAAAGCCATTTTAAGTATCATAAACAGAACATGTATTTTAAAATTAAAGCATAAAAATGGGAAAAAATGAATTCAACACTTTATAAAGGGTTAATCTTTATTATATAGAGAGCTTTTCTATACCTATAGGAAAAAAATTACACCCTCCAGAGACATGGGCAAATAACACAAACAGACAATTCACAGAATAACTGTTTTATATAACCAACCTCACTTAATTTTTAAAGGAACAGAAATTTAAAAATCAAGGTAGGAAACAGTAAACAAAATGAAGGCTCCTTTTATTGGCAAGGATGTAGGGGACCAAGCGTTTCACACACTGCTCTGTTGGGAATGTAAAATAATTTTTTGGAGGGAAATTTAATAATTTTTTGGAGGGAAATTTAATAATTTGACTCAGAAACCCTATCTCTAGGAATTTATGCTATGGAAACCATCAGGAAAATGTACCCAAATATTGGCATCTTGGCATAAAATAACTAAAGCTGAAAACAGTCTAAATGACCATCAATAGGGACAGCCATGAAGTGAGTGCAATGCAGCTGATGAAATGGTGGTGCCAAGTTCCAGTTAAAGGTGGTGCCGAATGCACACATTATGCTCACATCTCCTCCTTCCACAAATTCAACCGAAATAACCAAAAAATAAACAAGTAAAACTAGAGGATCACTGAAAACCTGAGAGGACAGCTACCCACAAACCAGAGACCTTAGAAGTTTCTGCAAGGGAAAAAGCAGAGCGAGAGATTCATCTGGAAACAGAACAGAAAATAGGACTTATAAACCCACATGGGAAAAAGCAAGGACCTCCGTAAAGAGTGAGTTTTCCCACAGGACTCCTACATTTCTCCTTGCTGAGCAGCAGCAGCAGGAGGAAGGGCGCGGCTCGCACCGGAGGCTGCGCGATGAACTGAAGGGCAGCAGGACGGGCGCTTTCAGCTGAGGTGCTGTCAGTACCAGTCGGAGGAGGCAGCGTTAGTGCCGGAACTGGCACCAGTCGGAGGAGGCAGCGTTAGTGCCGGAACTGGTACCAGTCGGAGGAGGCAGCGTTAGTGCCGGAAGTGGTACCAGTCGGAGGAGGCAGCGTTAGTGCCGGAACTGGCACCAGTCGGAGGAGGCAGCGTTAGTATCAGTATTAGACGAGTTAGTATTAGTACTGGTACTACCATACAGCTGGACAGAGACCACCGAAGAGCTGTCTAAAGTGGGGTGTCCAAAATAAGACCCTCTTGGAATGGGTTCAAGGCCCAAGAGATAGCTGGTGAGTCGAGAGTCCTCGAAAAGGGGTCCTGCACCCCAAATCCCAGGCTCCCGCACCCCTGTGGAGCCTGCCCCGTCCCGGCCCCTCTTTCTCCTCCGTACAGTCAGCCCTACTTCTGCCTCAGTGCAGCAGGGGTACCATATACGTAAGGGCCCCAGGATGCAGTCCAGTCTATTAGCAGAGAAGACCCATGGGACAGACAGATGTACCACAAAGGAAAAAGAGGAGTTGCATATTTTTTCCAAAAACTTTCCTATTACTTGAATTTCTTTGCCATGAACACATATTCATATGTATATATTATACAGTGCATATTTTAATAATTCATATATTTAAATAATTCAAATATTTACATCTAAATTAGATTCAGGTCAATATTGATGCATAATATCAAGATATGTTAAATAAAATTAAAAAGCATAAAACGGTGCTTTTATTTTTGTAGAAATGTAGTGTTTTATAAACACATGTGCTTAGCAAAAAGTCTGGAAGGACAGACACCAAAATTTTAACCACAGATAATTCTTCATGGTGGGGTAACAGATGACTTTAGTTAGTTGTTTTTTTTTTTTTTTTTTAACATTTCTTCTCCGTTCTTAAGGAACTGTTCCTGTAATGAAAAATTAGTAACAAGTCATCTTTAATTAAAAAATGCAAAGCTATTTAAAAAGTTAATTGCTTTCAGTGCTATTAAAGTTGCACCCTAAATTCAAGGACACTGATGGCTCTTTTCAGCAGTGGTAACCTTGAACAACAACAAAATGGAGAAGGTCATCAGAGAATCAGGTTTTAGTTTTTTAACACATTTCTGGAGTTGGAAGGGACTGTCCAACACAAATCTGAAAATGAACATGGGGTGGGAAGGGGTGTCCCCTTGTGCCCTTGGCGCTGGATTCCAGGACGCTGGGGAAGAACCCCTCACTAACTAGACACTTCACGACAGTACGGACCACGGCCACGTGTCTTATTCCCACCATGTTCACAAAACACAGCAGGTGCTAAATAAATGGTAGCTGAATGAACGAACAGAAAGAAACAGAACCTGTCCCCTCTCAGAAACGGAGCGTGCACGGCAAACACACATGGAGGTACAACGTCCGTTCCGAGGCCCAGAAACTGGCATTTACCAGGCAGAGTGAACTCACCGGATGCTTGGCGGAAAGTCTCCCGGTCACAGTTCCAGTCTGGTTCCACGTAGAGGAAATGGAGCCCTTTATCAGTTAAAGAGAGTCGTGTTTAGTTCTGACAATGCCGTGAAGTCAAGAACCGGCCGGACCCTCTGGTCTCTGCACACAGCACAACATGCATGCTCCGGCGGGTGTCAGAAGGACACATGGTCGGGGTGGGTGGGCACAGATCTCCCCTAACCCACGAGAAACTGCCGTAGGACGTCTGAGTCTTTGTGTCACTTAAAAACCCTGAGTGTAGGGAGAGGTGTCCAGTGGGGGCTCAGCGTGGACTCCAGGGGGGCTGCACATCCCAGACAAGGGCTGTGTGGCCTCGGACAAGCCAAGGACCTCTCTGACTGCAGACTCCTCACATCTGAACTAAATGAGATCTCCCTTAAGAGACTGCAGGGAAAAGATGCAGTAACGGATGTGAAAGCACGAGGTCAGCACAGGGCTGCCACAAAGGTCCCGCGGTCACACGCACCTTCTAGGAAGAGGCCTAAATAATAACAAAGTCATAGTTCACAGTTTCAAGAATGTTAGATTATTTCATCATTAACTAAAATGTACAGAATTCCTACGTCTACCTGAACTCATGTGTAAACCAATATTTTTTAGCTTCGGTTACCTGTTTCATGCAAGCTAGTACTCCATCTACAAAGGTTGACTTGATCTTGTGAATCTAAATTACAAAGACAAAAATAATCATTTTCTTCGTTTAACTATTTAAATGGGAATGAACATCAAAGTCGTGTTTCATCGAGAGCTGGGCGTGCACCACTAATGTCACCTCAGATGACCAGGTGACATTAGTGGCCTCCTGTGGTACCCAGCATAAAACAACAATGTCCCACAGAGAAAAATGTCACTCTTCCCCTTTTTAAATGAATTTTTTACTTTAGAATACTTCTTTTACAGAAAAGTTGCAAAGATACCCATCACCCAGTGTTCCCTATGATGTCCCTTTTGGTCCTCTTTCAATCTTTTTGTTACTTGGAGGAGGAAGGGTCAGTTGCTACCATTATACTCTCTAACAGCTGCCAGGCTGTAGCAGACAGAAAGGCACAGGTTCAGTAACGACAGCAAAAGGTATAGCACGGTTCATGGACTACAGAGAACACATGGTAGGCCCGTGAACAGAGAGAGCGTGGGCAGCTGGAAGGGGAGAGGGGACATGTCAATCAGAGGCAAGCCTGTCCAGCCTGTGGCCCAGGACGGCTTTGAATGTGGGCCAACGCAAATTCCTAAACTTTCTTAAAGCGTTACTAACATTATGCACGCGACTAGATTTTGTTTTGTTTTGTTTTTAGCTCATCAGCTATCGTTGGTGTATTTTATGTGTGGCCCATGGAAGCCAAAAGGTTGGACACCCCTGTGACAATGCAAGATGCTAAAACACAGATGCAATCTCACCAGGCCAAGAAGTGGGGGGAAGGAGGGGCTCTTGTGAGGGGCTTCTGAACTTGGTATGACGGCCGGCTCTGTCACACTGAGGTCACAGAATGACACACCAGACTGCCTGCAGGATTTTCATTTGTTCTCTTCCACTGTTGATGCCTTTGATTCTGTGCTAATACAAGGTCACCTTGAACCAACTACGTTCCCCTTAGAACCACACCAGGGCCACTTCGGTGATCACAGATTTCCATTAACAGAGATGGTACGATATGCTTCCCCTTCATTACCAAGTCACAGAAAGTATTACCTTACCTGCCTATACTCCAAAATTATCTTGGGTAATGGATGAAGGTCTTGCAGAGCTTTTAACTAAAAAATGAGAATAACTATTACCAAGAGAATTCCTTCATTTAACTTTAACTTTTCAATCACTTATTTTCAGCTGGAGAAAGTCCTAATAAGAAATGGTCCACATCGAGCACATTTTCAAAAACGGAGGTTTATAATAAACTCAGCTTTATCAAGTGTCTTACTCTTAATCCCTTACAAAATCATTGCTGTCCTCTTGGGAGCGAAAAGCACTTCCCTATGAGCTGAGAAGTGATTCCTCTTGAGATTTAGGTTAGTGAAATCTAAATCCATGGCGTGTAAAGTACCATGTAAGAGAGAGAACCCACACACGCGGAACCTGATGGTTTGGGACACCCCACATCTGAATCACAGCTAGCTGGGCCTAGAGTCACGGATGTATCACTGGAACATGATTGTGGATTTTAAAATCAACTGCAGAAAATCAAAACATACAGCAAAGTACAAGATCACAAGAACACAGTTCATTAAATTATCTTAAGATGAACACACCTGGGTACTTTGCCCAGATGGAACATTCCAGGTTCCCAAGCAGGTCCTTGCCCCTCCCCCAGAGGTAACCACCACCCTGACCTCTATCATCGAGGCCACTTTTTCCAGGGTTTGGACTTTGTATCAATTGGACAGGGTAGGTCCGCTTCATGCATGGCCTCTTTAGTGCAACACTGAGGGGCTAGGGCTCACCCCTGCTGCGTGGGAAGCAGTTTCATTGACCTGCACTGCTGTACTCAGCTTATCCGTCCATCCCACCATCGATGGAGGGATGTGTGGGCTGTTTCCGGGCTATTATGAAGAGTGAACACTGGGGTACACAGATTCTGTTAACGTACGCCCCCAGCGCTATCGAATTCATACATAAAGAGGAGTGACACTGCTGGGTCACCTGCAGCAGAGGTAACACCGGTCAGTTCTGCAAGCGAATGCACCAGTGTGCACCCCTGAGAGACCAAGCTGCTCCACCCGTCTGCGTTAGCCCCGGCCTTGCCTGCAGCCATTCTGGTTAGCCGACACGGTGTCGCACTGTGGTTCCAACGTTATTTGCCCGGTGATGACAAAGTCAGACGGCATCAAGCACTGACGGACTAGTTGTGTACCTTCTTTCATTAAACATGCCCATGTCTTTTGCCCATTTAAGAGACTGGTCTGTGTCTGTACACAATGGACCTGGAACTAACTTCTGTGGAATTTATTCTCCTCAGGAGGCGCCGTGTACGCAGCCAGCCCACGTGCTGCTTTGCAGTGCCAGCCCTCAGAGGCCCAGAGCTTTACACGCACAGAGGGCCTGGTGGGCTCTCGTTCCTGGTCCTCTGGTCTGCTGCTTTACCCTTGAATCGACGCTGCATTGCACTGGTTAATTAACTGGTAATTTCTATTGCCTCATGATTAGTCTTGATAGCCAATAGCCTAAGTCCTCCAATAGTGCTTTATTTTCCCAAATTGTCTTGGTGCTTCTTAGTTTTTTGCATTTCCACATAAATTAGGGAATCAGCTTGCCAATTTCTACAAAAAACTCCTGCTACGGTTTTAATTAGGATCATTTTGTATCTACAAGTCAATGTGGGGAAGAACTGATGATATAATTTTAATGTAATAGTATGAACCACAGAATTGTGTCACTCTATGTCTGAATCAAGACTGAAGACATGGTGTGGTGGCCAGCCACAGAAACGGACACGGAGAGCCAACCCTGGTGTCTTCGGAGCAGGTGCCAGGGAAGGCACCCTAACTCAGTAGAATCCAGAGTTGTCATTTTTTCTTAGAAAAGCTATTCCTAGGGGGAGGAAAGGGCATGAAAATCCTTAGCCAAGAAAACTTCTTAAGATCAACTAACTTTCCTTATCCTGAAATCTCACTCACAAATAACTTTCTGACCACAGTCTCCCTGTGCATCTCAAATGGAGCTGCCTGAGAACACTTGAAAGAAACTAAGCGTTTGATCTCCTAAAATCTCCGGGTGAAGCACTACCAGACTCGGTTTGTGATCAGGGCGGCGTGCCCTTGCCACCGGCTGCTCCACGAGCTTTGTCAAGTGCCCCGTGCTGGCTCCTAACACCACATTCTTCTCTCCCTTGTCTCTCCATGGCCCAAAGGAGGGGAAGGCTCAGGTCCACACAAGACCCCGCGCACAGCTTTACACCGGCCTTAGTCAGAACTGCCGAACCCGGGGAGGAAACCGAGGTGTCCATCAGTGGGTGATGGACAAGCAAGGTGTGGGCCATCCGGACAGTGGGATGTTGTTCGGCACCAAGAGGAAATGAGCCGTCAAGCCACGAAAAGACACCGAGGACACGTAAGTGCACGTCACTGAGTGACAGAAGCCAACCTGCAAAGGCTACACGGTGTGATTCCAACGGCATGGCGCTCTGGACAAGACAAACCCGTGGGGACAGCGCAAAGATCAGGCTGTCGGGGTTAGAGGGACGGGGGATGAACAGGTGGAGCGCAGGGGAGGCTTAGGGCAGTGACCACTCTGTGTGACACCGGCCCGGTGGGCTCAGGTCACTACACACTTGTCCACGCCCACAGAATGCACCCCACGGAGGGTGACCCGTGATGTAAATATGGGCTCGGGGTGGCGGTGACGTGTCAATGACTGTACCAAAGGTCCCATCCAGTGCGGGTGCAGACAGTGGGGGCAGCTGTGCATGAGTGCGTGGGGAGACAGGGAGTATGAGACTTTGTTGTACCTGCTGCTCAATTTTGCTGTGACCGTAAAACCACTTTAAAAATAAAGTAATGAAACCGTATCTAAGACCACAGTTGCACCCTTACCTGAGGGGCCCCAGGCTACCCCTTTCACCTAAAGTCCATATCCCGCCCCCTGGGGAGGGGAGTGGGGAGGCTTAAAGGAGAGGGAGTCTTAATTTTGAATTTAGAACCATGTGCATGTGCTGCCTAGTAAAAGGTCATGTTTTTTAAATGCACAGACTAGTATGACTTGCTCAGTTAAATAAGAGGGTTAGGTTAAAATGATTTATGTCACTTGTACCTTTGTGAAAGAAACACATTCAGGTCATTGTGTTAATCCTGTCTACAAGAAAGCAATGGACACCACAAGAGTTATTTTTCCTTCTTAGGGGTTGGTTGCCTCCAAGGGCTCAGGGGCAGCAAAGGCAAAGGCCCGTGACCTACATGCCAGTGGAGGAAGCAAACAAGTAACGGAGGGAACTTTAGGTAATGGCCAGTTGCGTGCAGAAAATAAATCAAGGTGAAGAAATGGGTGGAGACTGGGAGCCTCACTGCTGTCTGTCTGATCAGAGGAGGGATCCCTGAAAGCAATACTTAGCTGACAACCAGAAGCCAGCCTTGCAAAATCTGTGGGCAGAGGCTCTGGACCAAGGAAAGGACACGTGCAGAGACCTGTGGGGCAGCTGCATGCTCGGTGGGGTGCTGGGTGGGAGGAGGGTGGGAGGCCAGAGAATGGGCAGGGCCAGACCACGGGCCTGGGGAATACACTCAGGAATGTGCATTTTACTGCAAGTGTCATGGAAGCCACTGGATGTTTAGTCCCGGGAGCGGCATGAGTTCTCTAATGCTGCAGAAGGCCACTTGGCCTGGGTGTGTGGACTAGCCAGCAGGAGTAGGGGAGCAAACGGGAGACTGGTCAGGAGGCTCCAGAGGGATCCACTGGGAGAAGACGAAATTGGTGGCAGGGAAGATGGAGGGAAGGAGGCAAACTCAAGACGTATTTTATAGGTAGAGATGGTAAAAGACCATTGAAAGAAAATCAAGGACAACACCTAGGTTTTTAAATGAAGAAGCTAATAATAGCCAATAGTTACTAGTTTTTGTCAGGCATGGTCGTAAATGCTGGTTTACACACACACACACACACACACTGAATCCTCATAAGATCCTAGTAGGAAAAGCACTGTCATTGTCCTTCTTCCACAGATCAGGAAACTAAGGCAGAGTAATGTGGCCCAGGTTATGCAGGCGGGGGTGCTGGCCAACCCCACAGCCTTGCTCCCCCCACTGCTGGCTCCCAAGGGCACGGAGGAGAGGCTGCTCACTGAGCTGGGAGGTCTTGGGGAAACAG
Source organism: Lyroderma lyra (assembly GCA_004026885.1). NCBI lineage: Eukaryota > Metazoa > Chordata > Mammalia > Chiroptera > Megadermatidae > Lyroderma > Lyroderma lyra. The sequence goes on along the minus strand of PVJL010002149.1, from coordinate 74,518 downwards.
GTGAACTCAGGGGCTGCAGTGAGACATCATGCCACAAGAGTCCACGATTTATTCAACAATGCCTACCCAGGCCCTGAGGGCTAGATGGGGGACAGTCAGGCAGTGAGGGGCTCTGCCAGGGCTGAACAGGTAGCAAGAGCAGTGCTGGGGAGGCAGTGTGCATGGAGGAGTCTGCAGAGAAACCTTCCTCGGCTGCAAAGCCAAATGCTGGACAAGGTGCAGAAAGCACACGAGAGTCTCCCCAGCTGTCCCCGCAGCCACCTGACTCCACCAGCCAGTGACCTCTGCGCTGCAGGCTATCAGGAATGGGACTGACTGGGTGGTGACTTCCTGTTTACACTCTGCCCTGCTGTGACAGTAGGATCTCACTCCTCCCTGTCCTTACAAAGGGGCTCCTCTCAGGAGAAGGGGGCTAATGTTTTCTAAAACACGCGTGGGGAGAGGACTGGCGGCCTTTCCCATCCCGAGTCCTGTGAGGGCATGGAACCACAGCAGTGACTGGATTGCCAGTTTGGTTTTCAGAGCAAGATCCCACCACACTGTTCCCCGCAGGAGACGGAGCCCATTGGCTGCTTCTGGGAAGGAATGCCCCCTCCTCGGTTTATGACCAGGAGGGCAGCCTTGGTGGGGAGTAACAATCACACCGAACTGCTCGCGACAGGAAGAAGGCCGGGTCTGAGGGCCGACACACACGCGGTGCAGACACGATGGCCTCGAATAGAAAGGGTTCGTGTTCAAACCTACCACGGCTTCGGATGTGGACAGGTGCCTCTGCAGCCCCACTGAGCGTGCAGTCTCCCTTGGACTCAGCAGGTGCAGCTTTAGTTTCCCGAACAGGATCTTCAACAGAAGGGTGAGACACATGAGCGTCCCCCGTGTGACACCGGGCCAGCGATGACCGGCTGAAGCAGCCAGTCGCATGCTAGGAACAGCTGGAATCTGACTTGGTGCTTCTCGTGGCCTTCAAGGCTTTGAGGTAATGAGGCTCAATGTGAGAGAACATGGACAACTTACATACTTTTCAGATAATCAACACGGAGTGCTTATAAATTCAGAATAAATCTGCCTTGAGTCCCTGAATAAGACGTATGCTCTAGGAAAGAACCAAAATTTAGCTTTACCTCTCGAAGCTGATTACCACTCGTTATGAGAAACTGTTCTCCTGCAGCAAAATGGGCTTCCTGCTCCAGCTCCTTCAGACGAGACTGTGAAAGAGGTAAACGCGTCCTGTTAGCGCCCATCAGACCTCAGGGTGACTGGAAGCATTCAGCAAACAATCCCCAACAACTGCTCTTACAAGAATAAAAAGTGACCTATAATTTACCAAAAAGGACTTTAAAAGAAATGCCTATTTTGAGAATACTCAGGCTCCTGGGGTCACTCTCCCCCAAACATAAGGAAGCAAACTGAAAGAAGCAAAAACAGTAAATAATTCTGCAAAATGAGGCAGGAAAAGGACTGATTCTCCAGCAATACTGTGACCAGAAAGAGGGACAGGGGGTCCAGTGTCACAGTGTCAATGTCACAACGTCCCAAGTACCCCAAGGCAGATGAGTTAGGACCAAAGTACACGGTGGCCACACCAAGGTCTGTGTAGGGCCTTCCCTGCAACAGGCAGCAGCTACAAGAGAACAAGTGACAGTGCTTTGAATAACAACACCAACCCAAAATGGGCCACAGCCAGTGCTGGGGGGTGCAAGGTATGGACGGTCCGTGTGGGGAAAATACAAACACACCTTCTGAAATCACCAATGAAGACGGCGCTGGGCAGGGCAGAGCAGTGGGTGGTGTGAATGTATAAACCCCTTGCTATTTTGGTCTAAAGAAAATTAGAAGAAGGCCACGGCTTTACTTATATTTTTATTTCTTTATTTTTCAATTATATATGATCTTCAACATTATATTAGTGTCAGGTGTACAGCACAGTGGTCAGACATTTATACAACTTACAAGGTGATCCCCCCAATAAGCCTAGCCCTGACCTGGAAGGCCAGGACGTAAAAACAAAATTATAAAAGCAAGAGAGGGCAGAGTCTACACCAACCAATTCTAGTGAAATACCATCTGCATTCTGCTCTTCAATCAGACAAGAACTGCATTTGGGCTGAAATTCTGAATGAAGTTTAAAAACAGGGGCCAGAGAAAATAGGAGCAGGACAAATATAATACAAAAGAGTAGTATCTAGGCAAAATGAAAAGCCCAGACGCAACTGCCTCGGTTAGAGTATGCCAAAACTCTGTAGTTAAAGAAACAAATGATAAAAGAAAAAACAAGGAACAAACTATTAAAAGACAGATCATGGATCCCTTCAGAAATAAGTCTACCTCAGGAAACGAAAAATTCAGCTACAGAACACTTTATCTGAAAGAACTGAGAGAGGACGTGAGCGCCCAGTTAAAACAGAAACAGTGAATTCACACATTAATGCGCTCCCTGCTTAAGCACACAGCAGTGACGGGTAAGTACAGACACAGACAAACAACGAGACAGCTTCGAGCAGAGCAGAGCTTATGCATCTCCTCAGGGCAGCAGTGGCAAAGAGCTACATGGCAGCGGGCAGAGCTGAGCCAAGCCCAGTGGGCTCCGGGGCCGGCAGCCAGGCCGGAGGCCTCCTCCTGCTATGAATCAGGGTGGAAAGTGCCCCAAGCATGGGAGAAAGCTGTCTCAGTTACCTACTGACACACAGCAAACCACTCCCAAACTGCCACCATTGTGTTTGTTACATTGCTGCGCATCAGCAATATGGGTAACAGTCAGTTCAGCGCTTGTATTGGCCTCATGGCCTCAGGGGTACAGGTTTAAACATCATTCATTAAATTTTTTTTCAAATATTTAGCCCATATAAGAAATTGTATTAACTGGCTTTTGCTCATGGATAGGAGTTCTCTAGTCTGTGTATTAGCCCTCTGTCATAAGCATTAAAAACACAACAAAAATCCCAGTTTGTTTTTTTTTCAAGTAGATCACAGAATTTTCTTTGGAAATCCAAAGAACCTAGAATAGTGGAAGAAGGACAAAGATGGAAGACGTACTACAGGACACACACCACACAGTTACAGGGACTAAGCCAGGGAAGGACCCGTACAAGGACAGACAAATAAACCACTGAAACAGAACAGAGCCCGGAAAAGACACCCCACACACACACCCCCACAAGCCCACAACCCCCAACACACACAAACACCCCCCCCACACACACACACACAGAGTGCCAGGTTTATGACGAAGACACTACAGTGTCCCCCGCTGCCCCCGCATGCACAGGGCATATGTTCCAAGACCCCCCCGTGGGTGCCTGAAACAACGGATAGCACCAAACCCTACGTATAGTATGTTTTTTCTATACATACGTACGTGTGATAAAGTTTTACAATTTACACACAGTACGAAATGAACAGTGACTGATAATAAAGTAGAACAACGATAACAACATACTGTAGTAAAAGTGATGAAGCGTGGTCTCTTTCTCCCGCGATACCTTATTGTACTGGACTCACCTCTCACCTAAAGAAACACATTATGGCTCCCGTGGCGTATCCAAATGGCCAGCATGACTACTCCTGTGCTTTCAGGCCGTTATTAAGCAACATAAGGGTTACGTGAAAACAAGCACTGTGCTACTGTGAGAGTCGGCCTGATAACTGACGTCCGCTAAGGGACTAACAGGCGGGTCTACAGCATGGATATGCTGGACAAAGGGATGATTCATGTCCCAGGTGGGATGCAGTGGGATTGCAAACGATTTCATCACAATACTCAGAACTGTGTGCAATTTAAAACTTTTGAGTTGTTTATTTCTGGAACTTTCCATTTCATATTTGCAAGCCATGATTAACAACCTCAGGTAACTGAAACCCCAGAAAGCAAAACTGGATAAAGGGGAACTACTGTAGTGTAATTCAGTGGGAAACAATGGTATTTTTAATAAATGATGCTGAAATAAATGAAAATCCATTTGGAAAAAATATTAACTGTACTTTATACCATACAGAAAAATTAATGATAGGCTTAAAATAATAATGCTTATAGAAGAAAACATAGGAATCATTTTTACTAGAGGGCAAAGTTCTTACCATTCAAAAATTCTTGGACATTTAAAAAATGGTTCATTGGACTTCATTAAAATGAAGAAATTCTGTTCATTGAAAGATACAGCTACTAAGACAGTGAAAGACAAGCCATAGACCCAGACTGGCCAGATGGTAAATAAATTAGGCTCTATGGGCCACATACAGGTTCTGTCACTTAGTTTTCTCTACTTTTGTTTGTTTTGTTTTTTAAAAATTGTAACAAGCGTTAACTTGCAGGTTATATGAAAATAGAGGATAGGATGGATTTAGCCCCCAGACCTCTCTTTGCCAAACCCAAAATAGGAGAATGCATTTTCAATATATATTACAAAGGACTCACATACAGAATATATAAATAACTCCTCCAAATCTATAAGAAAAACTCAGTTAACATAAAGTTTAAAATGAGCAAAGTCTTTGAAAAACTGGATCACAAAAGAGTATATGCATATGAAAAGGTACTCAATATTATTACTCATTAGGGAAATGCAAATTAAATCCACAATGAGATGCAGCTACAGACTCACCAGAAAGGCTAAAAGACTGACAGTAAGTACTGTGTTGGTGAAGATGGGACTGGAAAATGACACCACCGATTTGCAGAGGTATCTGGAAGTACCTACTATACTACAGGTGAACATTGCTACACCCTGCGACCCAGCAATTCCACATCCAGTCATAAAACCAAGAGATAGGAACACTCACATCCAACACAGGTTATGGGAATGAACGCTCGCAGTTGCGATGATCACAGCGCCCACCAATGGTGGAGGACGTAAAGAGATTATGGCATGTTCTCACAATGGATGCTATACAACAGTTTTTATGGGAAAAACTTTTGCTACACTCAACCGAATGGGGGAATCTCATTTGTGACAGAATGTGCACCAAAGGAGCCAGAACCAGAGAACCCACGCTGGGTGGGTCCATTTACATTGAGTTCAGAATCACTGGGGACATGTAAGCTGTACACTTAAGATTTATACCCAGGGGTGCTGGGAATATGAAAGAGCAGGCAGCACCTGTGGGGTGCTTTAAGAATCTGTCTCCCCACCTGGACAGCAATCACAGGGGCGGAACCTGTCTGATGGAATTCTTCTGGAACTCCGGAGTCTGTTGCTGGCTTGCAGCCTCCAGGGGAAGAGGTGGGCGGTAAGGTACAGGTAACTTTTGGTCAATGTCAGCTAAGCAGCAGCTACCCATCCCCCACCCCCAGCCAGCAGCCATGCCCGTGCTCCTGGGGCGGCCTACATGCAGCTTGGTGGGCGAAGAGAACCTCGTCCTCCAAATACCAGGGATCTGTGAGCTGCTACCAACAGAGGTGCAACAGGTAGGCAGCCCCTGCGGTTGCTCCTACCCTGTTGTTGCAAGCACCACGTCCTCCACATGAAATGACTTCTGGGGCATTTAAAGGGCCAGTGCTCTTTTTTAACCCCCATTTGTTTCATTTTTTTCTCCATTCAGGAGCCAATTATTAAAGACAAGGACATTCAGAAACAACTGCACATTCAAGGAAAACTAGAAGGTGACTGGGAATGTCTCAGAAGACCTGAGAAGACCTTAGTTCACATCTCAAGTGGTCTTCAACACACAGACCACCTACTGTAAGCAGAAAAACAATAAAAATAACACACAGAAAGAGCAATCCCTGGGGGAAGAGGAAGAACCTGATGTTCAGAGACGTGACATTATTAGATTCAAATGTACAGTATTCAACAACAAAAAAAACAAGGCTACAAAGAAAAAGAAAAGATGGCATATTCAAAGGAAAAACAACAGAAACTGTCCCTGAAAAAGACATGATGGAAGATCTACAAGACAAAGACTTTAAAACAACCATCTTAAAGATGTTCAAAGAACTAAAGGAAGATGGAGAGACAAATCAAAAAAATGATGTAAGAACAAAATGGAAATATCAATAGAGACAGAATACATAAAAGGAAACCAAAAAGAAATTCTAGAGCTGAAAAGTACACTAACTGAAATAAAGTAATCCTTAGAAAGATTTAAAGCAGATTCGGGCAGGCAGAAGAAAGAATCAATGAACTCTAAGATAGGACAGTGGAAATTACTGAAGCTGAGGAACAGAAAAGAAAATGAAGAAAAGTAAACAGAGCCTAAGCGACCTGTGGGACACCATCAAACAGACCGATGTACACATTGTAAGATCCCAGAAAGAGAACAGAGAGAGAAAGGGGCAACAAAAATATTTAAAAAGGTAATGGCAAAAAACTCAAATTTGATGAAAGACATCAACACACAAGAAGCTCAACAAACTTCAAGTAAGATAAACTGAAAGAGATCATCACTAAGATACATTATAACCAACTTTATAAAGGCAAAGACAAAGAGAGAATCTTGAAAGCAGCAAGAATAAAAAACACTTACCATATACAAAGGATTCTCAATAAGATTATTAAAAGATGTCTCATCAAAAACTTTAGAGGCCAGGATACAGCGGACAGATATATTCAAAGTGCTAAAAGAAAAACAATACTGTCAACTAAGAATGCTTATCTAGCAAAACTTCAGGAGTGAGAGAGAAATTAAGACATTCCCAGATAAACAAAAACTGATGGAGATGTGATCAATGCCCTGGAAGAAGTGCTCAAGGAAGTCCTGCAGGTTGAAATGAAAGAACACTAGATAGTAACTCAAGGCTGTATGAAGAAATAAAGATTTCTACAAAGATAAACACATGGGCAATTATAAAAGCTTATATTACTGTAACAATTGTCTGTAAGAGCACTTTTTGCTTTCTATGTAATTTAAGAAAAAAAACCAATTGAGTGTAAAAGTTAGCATTACTATAACTTTAGTTTGTAATTCCATTCCTGTTTTCTACATAATTTAAGAAACGAATGCATTTTAAAATATGATCAGTTTTTGTTTTGGGGCCCATAATGTATAAAGGTGTAATTTTGTGACAACAACTGAAAGGGATGGGGATAGAGCTATAAAAGAACAGTTTTTGTATGTTATTGAAGTTAAGCTGGTGCAAATTCAAATCAGAGTGTTATAACCTTAGGATGTTAAATGTCATCCCATGGTAACCACAAAGAAATCACTCAAATACAAAAAAAGAGAGACAGTAATTCAGGAAATGAGAAACAAAATTGCTGTAAGGCATACAGAAACCAAATAGCACAATGACAGACATATAAGGGCTGTCTGGAAAAAAATCCAGTCATAAATGCCTCTATTTTCATATTACATGGCTGGATACTTTCCGGATAGACCTCATAAGTCCCACCTTATTAGTAATTACTTAAATTTAAGTGGATTAAACTCTACAATCAAAAGACAGATTGGCAGAGTAAATAAAAACACATGATCCAACTACCTGCTACCTATAAGAGACTCACTTTAAATTCAAAGACACAAATAGGTTAAAAATGAAAGGATGTTAAAAGACATTGCATGCAAATAGTAACCAAAACAGAGCAGGGGTGACTATATTAATATCAGACAAAACAGACTTTAAATAAAAAATGACATATATTTGATACAAGATTATATAACGGTTATAGACAATTATACATTTAATGACAGACCATCAAAATACATGAAAAAAAGCTAACAAAATTGAAGAAATAGACATTCTATAATAATAGTTGAAGATTTAAATACCCTGTTCACAATAATGGATAGAAAAACCAAACAGGATGTAAGTAAGGAAAAAGAGTACTTAAGCAATGATCAGTCAACCATACTTAACAGACACATGCAGAACACTGCACCCACACAGCAGCATACACATTCTTTTCAAGTGCATATGAAATATTTTCCAGGATAGATCACATGTTAGGTCACAAATTAAGTCTCAAGAGATTTTTAAAAAATAGATATTATACAAAGTATCTTCTCTAATCACAACAGAATGAAGTTGGAAATTAATGACAAAAGAAAAACTGGAAAATTCACCAAGTTAGGTAATTAAACAACATGCTTTTAAACAACCAAAGGATTAAAGAAGAAATCAAAAGGTCATTTAGAAATTACTGAGATCAATGGAAACAAAAATACAACAAACCAAGACTTACGGGACACAGTGAAAGCAGGGCTAAGGGGGAAATTTATATAAATACTTACATTAAAAAATAAGAAATATCTGGAATCAATAACATAATTTGCAACTTAAGGAACTAGAAAAAGAACAGACAAAACCCAAAGTAAGCAGGAGGAAGGAAATAATAATGATAAACAAATATAGTAGAATATAGAAAAACAGTAGAGAAAATGGAGGAAAACAAAAGGTGGTTCTTCAAAAAGATCAACAAATTTGGCAAACTCTTAGCCAGCTAAACTAAGGAAAAAACAGAAGGCTCAAATTACCAAAATCTGAAGAGAAAGTGAAGACATTACTATCAATTCTAAAGAAATAAAGAATTATAAGAGTGCTATGAACGATTGTACGCCAACAAATTGGGTAGCCTCGATGAAATGCACAAACTTCTAGAATTACAAAACCTACCAAGATTAAATCATGAAAAAATAGAAAATTTTAATAGTCCTATCACTGGGAAGGAGACTGAATCAATAATCAAAAATCTGCCAGCACAAAAATGTCCTGTACCCAATGGCTTTGATGGCAAATTCTACCAAACATTTAAAAAATTAATAGCAATTTATCTCCAACTTTTCCAAAAAATTAGAAATGGGGGAATACTTCCCAACTCATATTATGAGGCCAACATTATCTTGATACCAAAGCCAAAAAACAAAACTACAAGAAAACTGTAGACCAATGTCACTTATAAACATTGATGCAAAAATCCTCAGCGAAATAACAGCAAATTCATCAGTAAATTGAAAGGATTATACACCATGACCAAGTGGGATTTATTCCTGGAATGCAAGGATGGTTCAGTACATAAAAACTGACCATGTAATATTTTACGTCAACAGAATGGAGGGGAGGGGAAAACACACACCCATCTCAATTGATGCAGAAAAGCATTTGATGATATTCAACATCCTTTCATAATAAAAGCATCAAATAAAAAAGTAGGAATAGAAATTACTTCAACATGATAAAAGTCATAAATGGAAAACCCACAGCACACACTGTACTCAGTGATGGAACACTGAAAGCATTTCCTCTACAATCAGAAACAAAGCAAGGATGCCTGCTTTCACCCTTCCGTTCAAGATGGCACTGGAATTTCTAACCAGAGCAGTTAGGCAAGAAAAAGAAATAAAGGCATCCAAATTGGAAAGGAAGAAGTAAAATTATCTGTCTGCAGATGATAACGATCTTATATGTAGAAAACTCTAAAGATTCCACAAAAAACGAAACCTGTTAGAACTCAGCAAAGGAGTAGGATAGAACATCAACACACAAAAATCAGTTGCAGTTCTACATATGAACAACCCTAAAAGGAAATTACAAAAAAAGTTCCATTCACAATAGCATCAAAAAGAATAAAATACAGGCATACCTGGGAGATACTGTAGGTCTGGTTCCCCACGACTGCAACAAAGCAAGTATTGCAATAAAGTGAGTCATGAACTTTTGGTTTCCCAGTGCATATAAAAGTTACATTTAAACTATATTGTACCTATTAAGGGTGCAATAATCTTATGTCTAAAGAAACAATGTATATACCTTAATTTTAAAACACTTTATTGATACAAGTTGCTAACCATCATCTGACCCTTCAGGAAGTTGTAATCTTTCTGCTGGTGGAGGGTCTGCCTTGATGATGATGGTGCTGACTGATCAGGGTGGTGGTTACTGAGAGCAGGGGTGGCCGTGGCAATTTCGTAAAATAAGACAAGACAACAATGAGGTTTGCCGCTTGATTTCTCTGTAGCATGTGATGCTGTTTTATAGTATTTTACCCAGAGTAGAATTTCTTTCAAAATTGGAGTCAATCTTCTCAAACCCTGCCACTGCTTTATCAAGTAAGTTTATGTAGTATTCATGTCAACAATCTTCACAGCATCTTCACCAGGAGCAGATGCCAGCTCAAGAAACCACTTTCTCTGCTCATCCATGAGAAGTAAGTTGTCACCCACTGAAGTTTATCATAAGATTGCAGCAATTCAATCACATCTTCGGGCTCCACTGCTATTTCTAGTTCTCTTGGTGTGTCCACCACGTCTGCAGGTACTCCTTCCACTGAAAGTCGTGAGCTCCTCCAAATCATCCATGAAGGGTGGAATCAACTTCTTCCTAATTCTTGTTAATGTTTATATTTTGACCTCATCTCATGAATCACATTTGTTCTTAATGGCATCTAGAATGGTGAATCCTTTACAGAAGGTTTTCAGTTTACTTGCCCAGATCTATGAGAGGAATCTTTATCTACAGCAGCTACAGCCTTATAAAATGTATTTCTTCAATAAGATCTGGAAATCGAAATTACTCCTTGATCTGTGGGCTGCAGATGGGTGTTGTGTTAACAAACATGAAAACAAAATTAATCTTGTTGTCCATCTCCATCAGAGCTCTTGGGTGACCAGGTACATTGTAACTAAGCAGTAATATTTTGAATCTTTTTTTCCTAAGCAGTAGGTCTCAACAGTGGGCTTCAACTATTCAGTAAACCCTGTTGTAAACAGATGTGCTGTCATCCAGGCTTCTTGTTCCATCTACAGAACACAGACAGAGTAGATTTAGCATAATTCCTAGAGGCCCTAGGATTTTCGGAATGGTAATTGAGCATTGGCTTCAACTCAAAGTCCCACTGCATGAGCCCCTAACAGGAGAGTCAGCCTGCCATTTGAAGCTCTGAAGCCAGGCACCGACTCCCCTCTCTAGCTATAAAAATCACAGATGCCATCTTCTTCCAAAATAAGGCTGTTCTGTCTACATCAAGCTTGTCCAACCCACGGCCTGCGGACTGCATGTGGCCCAGGACAGCTTTGAATGCAGCCCAACACAAATTCTAACTTTCTTAAAATGTAACAAAAATTATGCACAGACTTTTTTTCCAGCTCATCAGCTATCCTTAGTGTGAGTGTATTTTATGTGTGGCCAGAGACAATTCTTTCTCCAGTGTGGCCCAGAGAGGCCAAAAGCTTGGACACCCTTGCCTACACTGAAAGTCTGTTGCTTTGTGTAGCTACCCTTCACGAATTATCTTAGCTACATCTTCTGGATAACTTGCTGAAGCACCTCCATCAGCACTTGCTGCTTCACCTTACACTTTCATGTTACTCAGATACAGATGGCTTCTTTCCTTAACCCTCATGGATAGACATCCCATGTTCATGGATCGGAGACTTACTCTCATTGAGATGACCATACTCCCCAAAGCACCTGCAGATACGATGCATCCCTATCAAAATCCCAAAGACATTTTCTTCAGAAACAGAAAAACCCATGTTAAAATTCATGTGGAATCTCAAGGGACACAAATGGCTAAAACAGTCCCAAAAAAGAAGAACAAAGCTGGAGAACTCACACGACCTGACACCAAAACCTACTGCAAAGCTACAGTAACCAAACCAGTGCATGCTGACGTGAAGACAGACATGCAGACCACGGGAACAGAACAGTGAGCCCCAAAATAAACCTCGTGCGTACGGTCAGACGGTCTTCAACAAGGGTGCCAAGGCCATTCAGTGGGGAAAGGACAGTCTTTTCAGCCAAGGGTGCTGGGACAACTGAACATCCACATGCAAAACCATGAGGTGGGACCCCTACCTAGTATCACCTGCACAAGTTAACTCAAAATGGATCCAGGACCTAAATGCAAGACCTAAAAAAACTCTCAGGAGAAAATTTTCATGACATTGGATTTGGCAATGGTTTCTTGAATATGACACCAAAGGCACAGATAACAAAAGAAAAAATAGAAAAGTTATACAGCATGAAAATTTTTAAATTTCAACAGTAAAAAGGCAATCCACAGAATGGAGAAAACATTTGCAAATTGTGTATCTGACAGGGGTTAATATCCAGAATACATAGAGAACTAAACTTAACAAGAAAAAACAAACAACCCAAATTTTAAAAATGGGCAAAACTGAATGGACATTTTCCCAAAGAAGATATACAAGTAGCCAATTATGAAAAGATTCTCAACATCTCTAATCATTAGTGAAATGCAAAACTACAATGAGATACCAACTCATACCCATTGGGATGGCTACTCTCTTTGCTTGATGAGGGCATGGGGAAATAGGAAACCCTGTTTCCTATAAAATGGCACCATGGAAACCAGTATGGAGATTGCTCCAAAAAAGAAAAACATTACCATAAGATCTAGCAATTCACATCCGGGTATATAGTAAAAAGAATCGAAAGGAGGCTCTCAAAGAGATACCTGTACCCCCGCTTTCATAGCAGCTTTATTCACAACAGCTAAAACATGGACGCAACCCAAGTTGCTTGCATCCATCGACAGATGAATGGACGAGCAAAGCGTGGTCCATCCACACAATGGAGTGTTTACCCAGCCTCCGAAAGGAAGGGGACCCCACCACAGGCTACACCACGGGTGGACCCTGAGGACAAGGTGCTGACTGAAGTAAAACAGTCACCAGGACCAGAAGGAAAGGGAAGTCACTACACAACGGCCACCGGCTGCGGGAGCCACTGGTCACACAGGAGCACCCTAGCAATGCCCCTGGCCTCGATGATGACGTACCCCAAGAAGCGCTGAGGTCCTCTCCATTTCTGCTTCGTTCACCTTGATCTTGTGGCTTTCCATCACTATAATCAAAAGCAAAGCAGACACATTTGCAGTGCGCCCATGACCCGAGTCTGTGCACGCCGGAAGGGCAGGGAGCAAGCATACCCCGATGAGGACAATGACAGCACCTGCCGCCAGCTGACCCTGGCAAAGTGTCCCTTAGGGCCAGTGTCTGGGCCCAGCAATGGCGGCAGTGGGCGTGGGGGCGCGTAGGCCAGCCCAACTCTGGATGGCAGGTCCAGAAGGAAGCCGGGGCTAGGTGCTGCTCCCCTGTGCCCCGCAGGACCTGGGAAGAGCGGGGCTGAGACACAAAGGCAGGGGAGAGCCCTGCCCGTTCTTCTAGGGGGGTTCTCACAGAGTGCGGGGTGAAAGGACAGCACCCAGAACCAGGGACAGCTGCTGACATGCAAAGCATCCAGACAGGCTCCTTCCCCAAACTGCTACCCTGAGGAGTATGGCAGGCAGGCGGGTGGTGATCCCTGGCCAGGGCACACGACAGAGCCAGACAGCACAGGAGCGGTCACCTAAGACTGAGCTGTCAGAACCTTCTAGTCCCGCTACACCAAGAGGTGATGCGATCCAAACCCTCCTGCTACAGAAAGGGAAAACAAAGGGCTCTCACCTCCTCAGCATCCATGTGATACTCTACCTTCCCCTAAGTAAGTCTAGAGAGAAACAGTTGTTCCCAAACAACACAAAGGATTCTTTGGAAAGATGACTGTCATCTTTATGGTCACTTACCTGCCAAAATTGGTATCAGAGGCAGCTCCAAGGTATAAAATAGTTGCCATAAACCACAAACCTGTTTCACAAGAAGAAATATCAATGTTACCTCTAAAATCACCGTTTCTACCTGCATTTTGCTGGACGGCCTGCTAGTTTTGTTGACTAGAATTGATTTTGGTTGGTTCCCTGAGCGGAGACTGAACCCAGGCCGCAGTGGTGGGAGCGCTGGGGCCTAGCCACGACACCACCAGGGAACCCCCACTTGTTGACTAGAATTAAGGCAACTCCTAGATTGGACATGGTTGGCTTCCTGCCCAAAGGCCACCCCCCTCCCTGGTCCTTCCTCCTAATGGAAATCCCACTTCCTTTGAGCGTCCCATTTTGTCACCAATGGTGGAGGTGTTTAGAAATAGCAGGTAGGACGTGCCCCAGTACCAGTGTCTTGCATCTGTCTCCTTTTTAAGTGTGATTTAGGTATATGCGGACTTTTAGTCTTCCGTTTTAATTTCAGAGTAGGTTTACTGAATCCCCAAAAGTATACTTAGAAATTTCATCGATCTCGCACTGACCTCACAGACTAATGTGGGAAGAAGTGAAGTCCTCACACGGGGTCGCCTCCACCAAGACCGTGGAACATCTCGGGTCCCTGAGACCACCTGCCACACACTCCCAGGGTTTCTGTCTCTTACTCCTGCCTGCTGCCACCTGAGAGCCTTATGTGCCTGACCTGCCTCTCCAGACCCAGTCTCTGCCCTGCTCCTCACACTCAAGGACAGGCTGGCAACCTCTGGGCCACATCCCTCAGGCTCCTTCTCTGCTCTCAGTCTGGTTCCGTCCACTTGGGACAGCAGGAGAGAGAGGGCAGTTTCCTCCCTCCACCCGCTGGTGCCCACCATCCCACAGTGCCTGCAGCCATAGCTACTGCAGGGCCACCGCTATCCCAGGTCCTGGCAATGACCCACCCCGCAGGCTGTGGGCTGGGAAAATTTCTAGCCTGTCCCTGAGGCTTCTCCATCCCTTGCTGGTTCCCTTACCCCTGCCCTCGCCTATACACAGTCCCTCCATTCAACTCGTCAAATGCCCTCTGCGTCCTTGTGAGACTGAGTGGAACTGTGTCCACTTCACCAATAAAATCAACTCTCGGCTCTTGTGTGAAATCCAACATTAGAAACATTCCATTTAAACTGGAGGCCTTTAAAAAAGGTTATGATGGGTGTCGACCACAGAAGACACTTCTGAAACTTCAGCTGTCATCATCTGGACTACGCTTTTATGAGCGATGCAGTTAACTTGACCTCAGGGCTCAGTTTTGTTTCCTGCACATTCACAGACACCGTGAGCACTGCTCCCTGTACAGATGCGAACAAAGACACTCCTGGACGACCGGTGAGCACGACCACCTGTTCATGGGAAGTTAGGACAAAACGCCTTGCCTTCAGCTGACAGCAAAGGTCCATCGTAAGTCTGTAGAGTATCCTCAGGTTCGCACACACGTTCTGGTTCTTTAAAAGATCAAAAGAATGAAGAATTAGGCAACTGGTAGCAACGAGTGTCATAATCTAGGGATCAACACGACTCACAAAACGTTTACTGTTAGGTCGCCTGAGATTTTCCACGGCAGAGATCACACATCTGTGGGGTCACCAACCACCTCCCGTGCTATGGAAGGTACTTCTCACTGGGAAAATGCCAGCGACCTACACTTCCTCCCCAGCCTAATTTCCCCCTCACTCTGCAGGCAATGAAAACACAAAGGTGCCAAGTGCCCAAAGTGCAGAGACCCGGCCTCTGGGCTCCCACAGCCCCCACCACCCCATGCAGGCCGGGGGGGCCTGCCACAGTCCACGTGCACCACGCATCCTCGCCCCGATGACACACACACACACACACACGGGCCCTGGGAGGTGGACACACAGGGCGGTGGGGTGAGCCGCCTTAATTTTCCCCCTGACCGGCAGCCCCGGTGTCTTCCACCGAGCACCTCCCTGTGTTAGGTGACTCGCCAGACTCCTACTGCCCCCACCTCCCCTTCCCTCACAGGAACCAGCATCCCTGTGACCCCACACCGCTCCCACACGCATGGCATCTGGAATGCCCTTTCCTTTCCTGAACTAGCCACACCCACTTCAGAGCAGAGCGCAGTGACGGATCCCAGTTAGGGGCCCCAACTCCACCTGCCCCGCACCCGCACGCACTGCTCCTCTGCACAGCAGACAGCGGCTGGCCAGTAAGATACAGGGAAGTTCCTCCGAGGCCGACTTCGTTCTGCCTGGAGTGTGGCTGAGGGCCTTGGGGTGAAGCTGCCCAGTGGAACCACAGGTGAGGGCACGTGAGGGATGGCCAGGAATGGCTAAGTGACGAAGCCCACAGCACAGTGGCAGCTGCTCCACCAGGGACAAGGCACACCCTCTGAGCTGGTGCTTTCTCTGCTCCTTGCAGCCACTGGCAGCTCTAACTCAGACACGTTATACTAGAAAGAAACTAGACTTTCGGGTCAGAAATCCAAACGTGGAACTCGGGCCAGGTGCACTGCGTTGACCTTTCTGAACCTCGGGACTGATAACCCTGAGGTGGACACTCCTCCTTCCAGTGGTATGCTCTCAGTTCCTATTTGGGGACTGCGTGGAATCCCGACAGCTGCTAATCTCATGCCTCACCCTCCCCTCTGAGCACCAGACAAGGGACACAGTGACAAAGGTGGCACAAGATAAAAAGGCCTCACTGCAGACCCCGGGTGGGATCCTGCTCCTGGGTCCTCAGAGCTGCCTGGCTCCTATCTTCCTGGTTCTGCTTTTCCTCTGAGTCTGGGAACTACCCCATATTCCTCTGACAAATCTCCTTTAAATTAAGGGACAGTGAGCTTCTGTATTTTCAACCCCAAGCCTCATGTGACACAGATGGTCTGTGGGATAAAGGGCATGAAGCGACATCCCCAGCTTGGTGCCCAGCAGGCAGGGCAGGCTCCCACTGCCACCTGCCTTGCTCCCCGGTGCCCACCCACAACCACTGCTTGTGCTCCCGCAGCATCGCCATGTTCTTCCAGCCGTGCCTTTAAAGCGCAGCTGTTAACTTACACAGAAGAGGCCTACACATGGGGCGCCCACGGGCACGTCTGCTGTGGCCACGTCTAGTCTCCCTCCTGCTGGGTTCCAGGCAGGGCTCCGGGGCTGCAAGCACCCTGCTTCTCCAGACAGTGGTTCCTAACAAGGGGGCACATCCCCAGGAGCGGCTAGGAACAGAGGCGTGGCCACCTCGGGCCCTCTAACACAGCAGCGTCACCAGTGCCGGGAATTTATAAACAAGCAGCTCTCTGCTCATGGAGCAGGGGACTCTGCTAGCAGAGGGTCTCCTGAGAAGTGCCACGCTGTGGGTGGGATTTCCCAGGAACAGCTCCTCAAAGGGACAGAAATCACCCATGCTTACTCACATCCTCCCCAGAAATGCCAGGGTAAAAAGTATTTGTGCTGGACAAGCAAAAGTGAATGCCAGCAATGCTCCTTTTACTAGTAGCCGGTCTCTGCAGTAGTTTCTAGAGAAAAATTAGGGTTGCAGTGATAAAACCGCATCTTAAAACAACTCACCACAACGTCTCTGGACGAATTTCTGTATGTGGTGCTCACATTAACAGCAATGGGGCTTTTGAAGTATTTTGCCACTAAATCTTCAAAAGAGGGTGCGGCATCACGAGGGTCTATAAGCCAGGCAGCGATCCTGGGGTCCAGCCCCACAAAACCAGCAACTGGAGAGACAAAGGGCATGCAACCATGGCAAGAAAATGAGTGCCTGTACTGTTCCCTGCATTCACAAGGTCCTCAAGCTCACACCAAGAACCAGGGTACAACCATCTGCTCAAATTACAGGGCTAAATACCCAGGGCACGCTGTCAGCACTAACGCATCGGAAGCCCTGGGCAAGCGAGCGGCTTGCACAAACCCAGGCCACACAGCCCATGTCCATGGGAATCCAACCCAAACAGCCCAAAGGGGCAGACTCCCGACGCACTTGTGAAGACGGCACGGCCAGACCCCTGAGCCACACTCTGGCCCTCACCCCCAGGCTCTCCCTGCCCTGGGCACCCCGGCCCCTTCCAGCTTCCCGGTCGCATGCATCAGCACGTCCACTCTTTCCAAGTCCTCCGCTCCTCCAGCCGCTTGATGGACTGCCTTCCCAGGCCACCCCAAGTTCCGTGAGCAGAAGGCAGAGCCACGAGGAGCTGCCTGAGCACACAGCGGCCTTGTTGCCGAGTCCCGGGAATGGGGGTAGGGTGTGCAAGGCCAAGACGCTTGGCCTGTTGGGCGTTCACCCTGCTGTGAGGACACCCGTGAGACAGCGAGCAGTGACGCATCGTGAAGTGGGAAGAGCCAGGCCAGCCCGGTGAGCCTGGGCAGTCACTCCCCGCAGCGTGAGGTCTCTCATGTGAGGACTGGGGGAGAAGAGTGCTGTGTATCTGTGAGACACACGGGGCTGTCCGCAAAGTACCCAGCTGAGTCCTGTGAAAAACAGAGGCGTTGACGGCTGGATTTTTTCCAGACAGCCCTCGTATGTGAAGGTGCTTCTTAAAAAAATGAAAGTGGTATTTGCTAAACAGGTAAATTTTAGTACCAGAGTGTTTTAGACATGGTGGGGAGGGTGGCTATAAAAGGATGGGGGGCTGATAAGTTAAGAAATAAATCTGAATCCTAAGTGACTGCTTTCTCAAGTTCCTTTAACATTTTAATTGCACTTATACAAAAATAAGGAGTTTGCCTTTAAACTAAACTGCAGCCTCGGATCACATTACACTGAATATTACATTTTCTGGCATCTTTAAATTATACTGGTCAGAGAGTTTTATATTTACCAAAGCAACCAGCATCATGACTCTTCTGTCTGCTGTCTGGAAGTCTCTTGTGCTGGCAGACTCGGAACTCGGGCGAGGGGCAGTCGGCAGGCACTCTGGCTGAGTGCCACCTGAGCCAGTTAGGTGTGCCTTCACGGGTCGCCAGCTGGTAAAGCTAACTGACCCAGTAGGGCTACTGCATTGCACTTGCCTTTTCAAAGCTATAACGTTCCAAAATGAAGGGTTCTTATCAACATGTTTTTGGAAATCTCTGAAAAGCACTGGGGGAAGTGTGGCAGGGCTGGCACGGTCCCGGGGCTGGTCCCTACGAACTCTTGTAACTAATAAACTGAAGCCTCCAGGCCAAACGACATCAGGGAGAAAATGCCAGTAGTTAACCAAGAAATACCAACAAAACAGATTTAAAATGAACTAAAGAAATTAAGAAAATAATAATAAAATCTTTTAAAAAATAAATAAATCATAGGCGATGGAAGAATAAATGACTCTGGGTGGTGAGGACACAATGCAACTTGCAGGCAATAAAGAACTGTACACCTGGATGGGGGGGTGGGGGGGTTCCCTGGTGGTCCAGTGGCTAGGCTTCGGTGCTCTCACCGCCACGACCTGGGTTCAATTTCCAGTCAGGGAAGCAATAAAAATAAATAAACAAACAGATGAATAAATAAATAAATAAATAGGAACGAATAAATAAATAAATAAATAAGAACTGTATACCTGGAACCTACATAATTTTACTGGCCAATGTCATGCCACTAAATTTAATAATAAATAAATTAATTAATTGGAATTAGGTGACTTAGAAAAAGAAAAATCAAACAAAGGAAAGAATTCAGAAAAGGAAAATAAAATAATTACAGAAATAAAAAATAAATTGATAAGACACAAGAGCAAATGATGCAATAGACAATGTCTTAAGTAAAAAAAGATAGGAAAGAATTTTTTTTTTTTTTTTTTTGGTATGTGGGTAGTTCCCTGGCTGGGAAACGAACCCAGGCCGCAGCGTTGACAGTGCCAGTGCCGAAGCCTTAAGCCACTACACCACCAGGGAACTCCCAGAAAAGAATGTTTTTAGTAAAATGATTGAAAATATATTCTAGATAAAGTGCTAAATATGAAAGACAGGCAAGAAGACTGAATACATGAAATAGGAGTTCAAATATCACAAAAAAAGTTGTCATATTTTGTCATGTATAATGTGCACTTTTTGGCCCAAATTTCTGAGGGAAAAATAAGGGTGTGCATTATACATAGGCAGTACTAATTCCATATCTATATAAAAGTTTTTAATTCTTTTATTCATGCTTATCAGTTAAAAGTATAACTCTAAGAATCAATAATGATATCCGTATGCAAAATAATACCTTGGGATAGGAATCATTTTTTATATAAAAAAATTTTATACATAAAATTTCTTGTACTGTCTATCTGTTATTTGTTGCATAAAATTTCTTGTACCATAATATGTTTAAAAATAAATGCTAAAATTCCTTTATAATACAAAAAACAAGTACCTAAATATAAACAAATAAACATTTGAATTAAAAAATTAAAACAAAAGATTTTTTTCCCTGAAAGTTAGGGTCCAAAACGTGGGTGCACATTATACATGGAGCACATTACCCACAGAAGACGACGGTAAACCAGCAGACATTACATGTCTCCGGGCAGAGGACAGAACGTCACTTAGGTAAGAGCTGGGGTCAGGGTCAGGGTTATAAAGTAGTCTGGCCTTCCCGAAATCTGGCCTGAATCTGGTCAAGCCTCTGGATCTAGCTGCGAATTTACAAGAAACAGGAGAGAGAGAAGAGCATGTAGAATGGCCAGAAGGGGATGTGATCACAAAATCAAGACTGGGAAATCGACAGGACAAGCAGCCTGGTTCCATCAGCAGTGACATAATAATTGCAAGGACATAAACCAGAGGGAGGGAACACACAGATTGAAAGGGATTAAAGAACTACATCACACCTATCGTAGACATGGCTCTCGACACAAACTAACTATAAATACAAACAAAAATATTTATAGACAACGGTGGAAGTGTTAAACACTGATGGACAGCAAATAGTATTAAAAGACTGTTGCTAACTTGCGGGGGGAGATGATGATGGCATCATCTTAAAAATGAATGTTAGGGGGGTTCCCTGGTGGTGTAGTGGCCAGGCTTCGGCACTCTCACCGCCGCGGCCTGGGTTCAATCCCTGCTCAGGGAACCAAACAAAAAAAAAAAAAAGAATTTTAGTCATACAACTGAAATATTTATAGATTTGCCGTATGATGCTTGGGATTTACCACAAAATAACCTGGAGCGGGGTGGAAGAGTGGGGAGTTAGAAGAACCAGCACTGGACACAGCTGACACTGTTACAGCTGGTGGTGGGAGTTCGGTTGTCTCCCAGCACCACCGTTGAGGATGGTCCTCCAGTTCCCTGAAGATACCAGCCAGAGTCCAACAACTCAGTTCAGTCCTGACACCCGGAGCTGGTGCAGACCCTGCTGGTTAAGGGCTCAGCCCCATGAGACGGTCCCCACGCCAGGCACCAGTCCCAAGCACTGGGCCCTGCAATGCCCACCCACCAGCTATAACTCACCGTGCTTCCAACAGCCATCATCACCAAAGAACTGCAGCACTGTTCTCACAAAATCTTTAGCATTAAAACAAATAACAGGACATTTAGATTTCAGTGTTTGAAACAGCACATTCCTAGGAGATGAAAAGAAATGCATTTAGACATTACTTTAGAACTTTCGACCTTGGGAAAGATGTTACTAATCCACTAACAGCTCTCACTCACCTAGTACTCCATTTGTAGACGTTCTTCTACGAGCTTTACATACATTAACTCGAAAATCCTGTGAGGCAGGCATTATCTATGATTTGCATTTTGCAGATGATGAAGCTCAGACACAGAGAGACTAGTAATGAACCCAAGGTCACACGACTGTTTAGGCCAATCCCCGGGTAAGGACCCGTTACCTTTAGACAATGACCCAGATTCCTGAGCAGGGAGGGCACACACACTCTGGACACTTCACAGCCATCCCACGACTCTCCCGCTGCGCTCCGAGCATGCCCTCCAAACATCCCACCGTCTGCCCACATGAGCTCTCTGCCCCACCAAGAGCCTGTGCCACGTCCTCACTGCAGAGTCACTGCACACGTCACGTTCTTGCCTGAAACCCCTTCCCACGACGTCACTGATCTGATCGAGTGCTGCTCAGGAGGGTCCACCCTGATTCCCAGGCACGTAGTGGTTGCCTCTCCTGTGTCCCTTCTCTGTGTCTGCCTATGCGTCCAATACAGCTGGGGCAACATTCGCTCTACTGCCATTTTCCCTGAAACTCTGCTCTCCATATTACATCACAAGCTCCTTGAATGTGGGGTTCCTAACAGCTCACATTTATTGAACACTGACCATGTGCAGACACCAAGCTATACTCATCACAAGGATTGCTGCACTGATACCTCACCTGAGTCCGATTAGGCAGGCACTAGATCCGATTTACAGATAAGGAAACTGAGGCTTAGAGAGGTTAAACAATTTTAACAGCGTTCCACAACTGGTGAGAGCCAAAGCTGAGGTCTGAGACTCAGTGCTGCTTGTGCCAGGGCCCAAGCCTATAACTCTCCCTGCATAGTGACTTCATGGGCCTGTGGACGGGGCTGGGGGAGAAAGCAGAAGCCAGTGTGCTCTGTGCACTGGTCAATGTGGAGCTAGACTTTGTGTGGTTTGCCTCATGGACAGAATTTTGGGCTTTCTGCCTTTCCTTGCATCATGTTGCCATGGTTTCTCTTGAAGAGGAAGGCCAGGATGGTAGGGAGGGCAAAGTGCCAACAGCACAGCTTCAGCTTGGCTCGCTGGCCTTGGGAGGGTGGCACAGGAAGAGAGAAGGGGACAAGAGGATGCAGGCTCCCGAGGGAGGACTGTGGACAACGGAACCTCCTCTCACTTCAATGTGCCTATGGGCTTGGAAGTCGGACGTCCTTAACAAGGGCATCCAGGGACGACTATGTCTCCAAGGAGTAGGAGACGCGGGCTACCTGATTTCTACCTTGATAAGACAAACAACTGAGAGGATGCCTTGTAAGACCAAGTGTGTTTTATAAGTCAGTTATATAAGTCAATTATACCACATGTGCAAAACAAAAAGGCAGCTCTGACATGAAAAAGCTAGACCTGAGTCTAAAAAAAGGAGGCTTGAGTTGAAATCCAAAACTGATCTAAGACTACCTCTCTGAGGCTCGGTTCCCTCATCTATAGAATGGAATTCATGAGACCTAACATACACAGTTAGTGTTAAGAGAAAGAGAGCATGTATGTGAACAGACCCTTGGACAGGTGTTTAATAAATGCTATTAAATATGTTTTGTGCAAAACAGTATTTATTAAAATTCACTTTCAATCTCAAAGTTACTATCATAGAATTGGGATTATCACTTCCAGTTGTATGGTACTTGAGGCAATTCGTACAATTGTCCTGGAACTTACGATAAAAATTAAACCTCAATACTCATTCACTGAATAATACCATTGATTGAATACTTATTAAGCAATGCTCTGTGGCACTGTTCTTGGCAGTGGAGAGACAACAATGAACAAAACATAAAGGTCCCTCCTTCAGAGAGCTTCAGAGTAGTGGATCCGCAGAAAAGACAAGCAGACAAGATGGCTGGGATGGCACTACAGCATTTAAGGAGGGGAGGGGAGGGGAGGGGAGACGGAGAGCCTGTGGGAGTCGGGGGTGGGCTGGTCAGGGAAAGCCTGTGACAGGGTAACACCTGTGTGAAGACTGAAAGAACAGCATGAACAAAAAGCTTAGGTGAAGGAAAGCTCTGCACAGAAAAATTTAGCCAATAAATGTGGAGAAATGCTAGTTAGAAAAATCACTCTCTTCAAGCCATAATTTAAAAGTGATTCCGCTGACCCTGGTCAACAGACACAACCACTAAGAGACAGTTTGTGGGGTGTTTGCCAAGGAGGCACCATGCTGACACCATCTGACCCACAGCTCTATCTCAGCTTCACGGACACTGGGACAACGCAACCGCACCACAAAGGACAGCCAGATGGAGGACAGGACACCTAGTTAAACTTGGAGCTCAGAAAAACAGTGAATAATTTTTATCTGAAAAAGTGTAAAACTATTTTAGAGACGTGTTCCTTTAGTGTAAGAATGTCCTATGCCATATTTGGGACATACTAACACTAAAAAACTAGTTGTCTATCTGAAATTCAAATTTAGCACCCTGCAGTTTTATTTGCTGAATCTGACCACCCAACTGCATCCCAGGCCCCTAGGGAGGGGTTCTTGTGAAATACATTGGATCTGAATAATCAGCCTTGTAAAAGGATTCTCCAGGTTACAGAAAATCCAGAGAAAAGAAGAGGCGTTAAAGAGTCCCTCAGGGAGGAAACAGGGTGAATCCAGGACGCGGGACCTTCTGCAAGACAAGGTCAGGGGTCACAGGATACTCTTATTAGAAGAGGTGGGAGCACAACCTTCAAATGTCTCATATGGACCATGTTGGTCCTGGTCCCAATAAAGCAAGTGTAGAAGGGCATTTTTGAAACAATCAGGCAAGTTTAAATTTGGACTGGTATTAGAATCAAGTTTGAGAAGGGCATTGTGGCTATGCTAAGAAAAAATAAAAGCCCGTGTGTTTCAGAGCTACACCGAGACGTGTGAGGTCAAAGGACATGTCTGGGATTCTCCTTAATCCCAAACCCTAGCCCTTGCCCCACTGTTTCGGTAACTGTTTGGTCTCGGTGGATGTGGATATGGGACACTTTATACTACTCTTTCTACTTCTATGTTTTCATAATTTGCTTTCTTGGTTTAAAAAACAACATAAAGAAATGAGGAAGCCAATCACGTGGGAGAACGCTGCAGCAGAGGGGGCAGCTGGCAGGAGGCCCATGGCCGGAGGCTCCCACATTGCTGGGGAACAGCAAGGCGGCTGTGCGCAGTGAGGGCGGGGAGAGGAGCTTGCCCCGGCAGGCTGCCCAGAAGGAACTCCGGCTTTTCTCCAGAGCAGAGCAGGAGCTCTTGGAGGCTTCTGAGCAAGGGAGTGATGTTACCTGACTTACGTGTAAACAGGACGTCTCTGCGTGTGTGCTAAAAGCAGGCAGAAAGGGCAGGTGGGGGCAGGAGGCTAGCCTGGAAGCAAGCTGTCGTCGGGACTCGGTCAGGAGGCCAAGGCCACGCAGATGGCAACAGCAGAGGTCAGATTCTCGCTGGACTGTGAAGGCAGAGCTGATGGGAGTCACTGAGTTTTTGGATGCAGCATATGAGAAAGAGCAACATTAAAGACAATGCCAAGACTTTCGGCCTGCGCTCAGGAGGGCTTCTGCTGAGGTTAAGATGAAGGCTGCAGGAGGCAGGTCTCAGGGAGGGCGGGAGACTTGCACATGTTAAGGCGGAAGTGACTAGCAGGTGTCCGCATGGAGAGTGTCCAACAGGATACGTCAGTCAGAGAAGGACGTCCAAGTCTGAGGGCTCTATTCTCACAGGGGCCTATCATAGAACCTGCGTAATTGTTCTTCCCAAAGAAAATAACAAAAAGAAGGTTTGTCATTGTCCAATTCTCACCAAATAACCGCAGTGTTAAGTGCCTGGCATTAAGGTCCTAACTGCTATGGCATCCGTTTCAAAGACATCCATTTTGAATAGCCATGTTGCCAGAAGTATGTGACAGCTACTGGTGAACCAACTACATAAGCACGCAGGGCACCTCCACCAGGAAGGCCGCCCTTTCAGAAAGCCCTGGGTAACCTATATAGCTGACCATTTGAGTGACCCTGCTTTCTCTTACTGTGCCCTAACCCTCACTCTCATGCTGTAAATTAGCCAATGAAGATTGAACCCCCGAAACCCTAGGCTGTAATTAAGGCCCGGACTCATGCTTTCTCTCTCTCTCACTCGCTGACCCCCAGACCTCGCTATGTGCCCTCCAGAATGTGTGAATGATAAATGTTGTTCTTCAAAGCTCCCTGACAGTTTTGCTGAAGTGCATCCCATAATCAGAACCACAAGGGCCAGCCCAGGCCCAGCCGCAGCACTGGCTCTGTGGGGGAAATGTCTGTGGGGGCTCCTCTGAGTAGCACAGGGCCGGGCGAACGCCTCACGCATCCCTAGCTGAGACAGCACCACTATCAATGGGCTGGGACCCACACAGTGATGGCTTAAAACTCACCCAGAGCCCCACAAGGCTGTGGAGACAGGGAGGGCCAAGGCAGGCCCCACTTTCTCACCCTGCATCTCCCTGAACTCCTCTTCAGCTGTGGCTTCAAGGAGCTCCCTGGAGGCAATGAACTGACCCTGAACTCAAAGGGCTGAGCTGAAAGGAAGTGAATGCCCCCACCTAAGACAGAAGCCCCAATCAGGCCAACAACACCAGCAAAGAAACAGGGACGAGGGCCACAGGCTCCAATCGCAACAGGACTTTTTAGGATCAAGAAGGAGCCAGAGAAGGGTCCTAGCCTGTGCTACAGTTCTAAGGTCCCACAGGGGCAGGTCCACGTGAGACACATCCTGACGATTTTCTCAGGACGAAGCTTCGACACCAGCAGTGTCTCGGTGGCACTGAGGACAATTTACCCTGAGATTCAATGAACAAGCACGATGAGGAGAGCCAGCTGGTACTCCAGCAGGGACAGTGAGTTTTCAGGCCTGGGGATGATGCTTTTCCACCAACATGTCACTGAGATGTAGATGCAAACCCTGGAGCAGGTTCCTATGAGAGGATAGAACCTCCACTCCAGAAGCTCTTCAGGGGACAGAGGACCAGTGCTTGGAGAGGTTCTGTTGTTTAGATCCATTTTATTTTCATGTACCCATGTGAACCTTGTAAACATTTAATAATCAGAGTGGGAGCTTGGGAAACTGTAAACTGGAATAAAGCAGCCACATAAGCAGGATTTGAGGTAATGAGCGAAGATTTCTCACCTGGCAAACTGATTATGTGCCTCTTGTTCCTGGCCCCAGGTAGAAGAGTGCTCTGTTTTTATATAGATACAGCGATGGTGGGGGGTGACGCCTTCTTCTGGAACACTGCCAGGGGCTGTGGTGGCCGGGGGCCCACAGCCTTCTCGTGGGCGGCTCTGCAGCAGCAGCACGATGCCTTCAACAGAGGAAACTAGTGCCTATAAATACATAGTAAAATAAAATTTCAATATTAAATGTAGATGACACATTTATTCAAGACAGATATGTTACGTGTTATAATGAAGAGAGATAAGGCCTAAAATTAAATTTGTAAATGAACAGTTCCTTTAATGATAATCGGGCCTAAAGCTAAACCCATGACCTTGCTCTCCAAATCTGACCTCCTTCCTATTCAACATCATAATAGCAGTCTTAGCCCATGCAATACAACAAGAAACGCCAGAAAGGAAAAATTATACCATCCCTATTTACAGATGACACAAATGTCTGTGCAGCAAGGTGGCAGGATACAAGATCAAAACACTACAATCAATTATATTTCTATACATTAACAATAACATCTAAGAATAAACTTTAAGAAATAAATTACCATCTTATAATAACTCTTCCAAAATGAAATACTTAGAAATCAATAAATCATATACAGTATCTGTATGCTGAAAACTACAAAATACTAGTAAACGAAATCAGAGAAGATCTAAATGACAGAGAGACATACCATGCTCAACGACTACAAAAATTAAAGAATGTCAATTCTCCTAAGTTAATGTACAGAACCAAGAAGATCAGTAAACCTCAAGTAAAGAAACATGAAGAAAGATGGCCCTGCTCTCTCTCCAGGGACATGTCTGAGCTGTGGTTATAAAGCTGCAGGACCCTTTGTAATAAATAGAGAATTATTTTTAAAAGAGAAACATGAAGAAAACTATATCAAGTCTCATCACAATCAAATTGCTTAAAACCAGTGATAAAGAGAAAACCTTAAAGGAAGGCAGAAAGGGAAACACATTACCTAGGAAGAAACAAACATAAGGAGGACAGGAGATTTCTTGTGGGGAACAAAGCAAGTTAGAAGACAGTGGCGGAACACCTTTAAACTACTAAAAGGTTTGTAACTTGTTAGCCAGCAAAAATGTCTTTCAAAAATCAAAGGTAAAGCAAGATCTGTATACTACACTGAAACTACAAAACATTGCTAAAAGAAATCGAAGTTTTAAATAGATGAAACGACACCACCAACAGTTCAAAAACAGGGAATGAATAAATCACTTACCACCAATAATTATAATATCAACACTAATACTTACCTTAGCACCAGTAATATCAGTATTAAATTAGGAATTCAGGACAAGAGCCTTCAAAGCTCTCAATGGATCATAAAATTCAATACTGTTAAGATAGCAAAACTCCCAAAATTTATCTATAGATTCAATATAATCTAAAAATCCACCAGATGCCTGTAGAAACTGACAAACTGATCCTAAAATTTATATGGAAATGCAAAGCCACAAGAATACCCTATATAATCTTCAAAAAGACAAAGATGGAGACTCACACTCTGACTTCAAAACTCACTACAAAGCTAAAGTAATCAAGACGGTGGTATTGGCGTAAGGATAGACAGATCAATGGAAAGAACTGAATGTCCATAAATAAACCCTCATGTTTATTTATGGGGAAAGAAGAGTCTTTTCAACAAATAGTGTTAGGAAAACTAGCTATCCACAAGCTGAAGGGTGGATTTGGGCCTATCTCACACCATCCCCAAAACCTAACTCAAAATAGATTACAGATTTAAATGAAAATGCTAGAACTATAAACTCTTAGGAAAAAACAGGAATAAATCTTCCTGACCTGAGAGAAAAGCAAGACATTCTTACCTAAAGTGACAGAAGCACAGGCAAAGAAAGAAAAAAAGATTGGTAAATTAACATTCATCAAATTTTAAAAAATTTGTGCTTCAAAAGACACTATCAAGAAACTGAAAACACAAGCCACAGATTTGGAGAATTGCAAATCAGCAGATCTGTGTCAGAATATATAAAGAATCCTTACAGATCCAAAATAAAACACAAATAACCCAATTAAAAAGTGAGCAAAAGATTACACCAAAGAAGATACACAAATGGCCAGTAAGTATGAGATGTTCAATGTCATTATTTACTAGGGAAATGTGACATAAAACCACAATGAAATATCACTTCACACCTATCAAAGCAGCTAAAATAAAAAAGACAGAAAAGAACTGACAAGGAGGTGGTGATTTTGGAACACTGCTGGTGGAAGGTAAAATGGTACAACGCTCTGGAAACCATTCTGGCAGTTCCCTGAAGACACATGAGAACTCGGCATTATCAGTCACTTACTACGGGGGCGGGGGAACACTCAGAATCTGATTTCTAGCTCTCCTATTAAGAGCAGACACTCTGAAAATGAGTTTCCTCTATGGTACACGAACGAACATCAACACTGTTTACTAACCTGGTCAGCTCTTAGCTGGGTTGAACCATCCTTATACATCAGAGTTACCACCAGCACTACTGCCTGTTTGAGCATTTCAATCAGCTGGCTTTTCTCCAACTCATCCAAATCCCTAATATCACAGAAATGGTTTTTGAATGCTCTGGAACCCCCAGAATTCAGGGAGGCTTCCATCTCATCAGCATTTTCGTCCAATGCTGTAGGTTGACTGGTTTCCTCTAAGGAATTATTGGATGTAACATGTTTTCTTTTAAGAGTCATGCATCCTACGTTTTCATTATTTCTGTATCTTTTTAGGAAATGTTTTCTTTTATATTCCATTTTCTGAAGAACAGAAGCCTCCTGGTTACACTGTGGAATTAAACTAGAAGGAGCCACCACACTGATGTTCTTCTGGGTGGGGTAAGGAGACAGCTGCTCTGTGAGTCTGATACTGGAGGACCAAGGCAAGGGTTTGACGGAGGTTCTTGATGTCTGGCTTGTAAAAGAATTGAGATTCTATCAAAAAATGGAAAATATTTCATTACTATATGGATTCATTAGACATCTATAAACCAAACCAATTTATGATAAAAGTCATCTAAGGTAAAGTAGGAACACAGCTTCATGTTATCTAGATCCTACTTCCTAATGCAATTACGCAGTGTCTTCTCAACCTAGGCAGGCGTGCACATGTGACTTAGGGGCTGGAACAGGCAGGGGTTGAGAAAGTCCCCACCACAGCCTGTGCGGGCATCGGGCACGTGATGAGATGCCATAGGGGTGTGGGGAGGATGCTGCAGAAATGCCCAAGGGTGAAGCTTAGTAACTGACAACTTCCCAGGAAAGGCCATTCACAGAGAAAACGAAATCACAACTACGTGATATGGTATTCTATCTACCAAATTTTTTTTTAATATGGCTCAGCAGCATTCCCCTGTCTCCATCTAGCAATATGCAATATTCATTCATAGATTCACAGACTAACCAAGGGGGGAAAATCATTTCTATCCGCTTTATTATAGGATTCATTTACAATAAAATTTTATTTTTAATGTTTATTTTTCAGATGTTATGATATACTTAGGCTGTTTTGAACAACTATATACTAATAGTACTTTAGAATAATTTTGAAAGAAAATGTTTTAACACTTGGTCATAAGGTTTTGGAAATTTTAATTTATACTCATTTTTACTGCAGAGAATTATTATGGTTTTCAATAAAAGACTTTCAAGCATAACGTTTTATTATATTACAAACTCTGTAGAGGTGTATACAAGAAAAGGAGCTGGTGGAGAAAAAGGAAAGTATAAGTGCTAAAGATCTTGCTGAAGTATTTTTTAAATGGATGATTATGGGTCTCAAGGTGCCAAAGTCCAGTGTGTATTTAGATTTTATTTATTTATTTATTTATTTATTTATTTATTGGTACTTTTTTTTTTTTTTTTTTTTTTTTTTTTTTTTTTTTTTTTTTTTTTTTTTTTTTTTTTTTTTTTTTTTTTTTTTTTTTTTTTTTTTTTTTTTTTTTTTTTTTTAATTTTTGTATGCGGGTAGTTCCCTGGCCAGGAATCAAACCCAGGCAGCAGCGCTGACAGCGCCAGTGCCGAAGCCTTAAGCCACTACACCACCAGGGAACTCCCTGTATTTAGATTTTAGTGGACAAAAATAAATGATAACGGTTTTTAAAATGTCAACATTATCAATACACCAGAAATCATGTTCTAAGAAACTTTCAAAATTTGTGATGAATACTTTAAATGTCAACTTAAAAATGTCAGAAGGTACATCATTTTCCAAATCCTTTTGAGAGAAAGGGACCAAAAAGGTCTGAAGACCTGTGACCCAGGGACCCCAGAAGCACCATGTGAACACCATGGAGGGAGATCATTCAGTCCCCAAGGGCGGCACAGCTCTTTCTGTGCTGAAGATGCCTCTCCCTCCACTTCGTCCTGTCACCCTGGGGACAGGTCCTACCGTACTTAGGGGAGGTGAAACTAGACTAAGTTGGACTGGGATCTGAACAGAGGTGGTGTGTGTCACAGCCCCTTCTCCTAACCACTCTGCAGCCTCCACCACTGTTTCACAGATGGGGCCTCTG
This sequence comes from Lyroderma lyra, assembly GCA_004026885.1. Taxonomy (NCBI): domain Eukaryota; kingdom Metazoa; phylum Chordata; class Mammalia; order Chiroptera; family Megadermatidae; genus Lyroderma; species Lyroderma lyra. The sequence goes on along the minus strand of PVJL010002149.1, from coordinate 43,728 downwards.
GTGACACGACCCCTTCCATCTCTCCCCTCAAGTCCAGACATGTAACTCACCCACTACCAATCTCATACCCTTTCCTTCCAGAACTCCTCTTCATTTCCACCACCCCAAAGCTGCAAGCTCTCTTCCCTTAACCATTCTCTTAACGGTAGGATCTCAGACTGACCATCTCCTGATCACCGTTTAGATCTGAACTCAGATCTAAAGAGAGATGTCTCAGACTCCTCTCCCATCGCTCAGGAAAAGCAAATGGAACCAGCACAGAGCCCCCTACTGCTCCCAACGCACTTGGAGCTGACTCCCTCACGGTATCTGACACCCCATACTGTGTGGGCCCATTGCACTTCTCTGTCTTCCACTTCCCTGCGTGCAGATTAAACCGAAGACCCCTGCAGAATAGGGATTCCCTCTTTTTCTTAGACCACTGTATCTACACTAGCTTAAGTATTTGTTGAATAAGTAAAGTTACTATTTAGAATTATTCACATTTGCAATGATTTACCTTTTCTTCCAGTGACTTCTTCCCATCTTCAATTAACTCTGAATACTTAACACTGGATTTGTTTACCACTTCTGCAGCTTTAAAAAACAAAAAAGAAACACTGAAATATAAGTCTTACAATTAAACACTGAAAATTGCCTCTATAATCATGCTATTTACTCATTATTTACTTACTGAAAACAATGTAATAAAATTCACAATTAAAATGCATATTGCCACAGTAATAAACATGTATGTAAAAGATCTTCAAATTAGAGACAGAGCCATGTAATCATAAAAGGTTTATTAAAACTTATTATCTGGTGTTTGCACTTGAATACTTGATTCTGAAAACCCATGATTGACATTTTACAGAAACCTTCTAAGTATTAAAGGTTTGAGGAAATTCTTAGACTGAATGATACTGCAATGGAACAATTAGAGATTCAGTAAAACATCACTAATCAAACTTTTGACTTCAATTTTGCTTTCTTTTTAATGAGTGTGAACTGGACAATAAATCATGGAATCTGGGGGTTCAACCCCAGGCAATCAGGAGCTTGTGTGCATAACCACTGTGATGTACGCTCCTCCTGCAAAAGCACTCACATCAGAAAACAGTTACACTTAGAGTCAATTTAACAAGAAAAGTACAGGGCACTCAATGAAGAAAAGTTAAAATCCTATAAAGTGGCATAAAATAAGACCTCTGCAAATGGGAAGACATATGCACACAATGGTTAATTCTTCCAAATATAAACTTGATGCAGTTTCAATTAGAAACTTTACAGGGCTCTTTTAATTGAAAAAAAAAATTCCAAAGTACATATGAAATGTTAAATATCTGAAAATAGACAAGGAAAGTAATGTTAAAAAAAATAAAAGACTTGCCTTGCCAGATTACCAGAACACATACAAAGCCTCTGTAATAAAATCCGCAAGGTATTTGAATAGGAACAGATGGAAAGATCTCTAGAACAGAATAGACAATCAAGAAACTGACTCCAGGACTTAACGAGACTTTAATATGCCAGAAAGACGGTATTTCAATTAAGTAGCAAAGATTAAGAAAGAGGGATAGTACAACCAGCACCACGTCTAAAAGAAAACAATACACTGGGAAAACTACTTGGAACAAAAATAACAACGAGCTTTTATCTGAATTATCCAACAAGTTTTATACATTGACAAAGACAAACAACTCAATAGAAAAACGAACAAAATCTAGGAAGAGGCAATAACACAAAACAGCAAATCCAAAAAGCAAATAAATATAGTCCTCAATGTCACTCATAGTCAGGTAAATGAAACTTAAATATGTTTGGAGATGGAGAGGAAGACGCTGACTCATGCATTGCTGGTAAAAATGTGAGTAGAGTGAGTCTTCACTTAATGTCGTCAATAGTTCTGCAACTTAAAACCACGTGTAACGAAACCAACTTTACCACAGACTAACTGCAATAGATTTGAGTTAGGTTCCTACCGCATCTCATCAAAGTTGTAACAAAATGATGTTATTTGAGGACCTGCTATAGCTAGACTCTTTATGGAGACCAAACTGTCAAAACTTATTAAAATTAAAAATACATGCATCATCCTTGGGAGCTGGGAAGAAACAGACTGACCCAAACGCAGCAAAGAAGGGCCTCTTGGGTGCCACTGAGGTTGGTTCTTGGTCTGGGTATAGGTTACAGGGGTGTTCAGTGTGTGAAATTTTGAGCTATAAACTTAGGACATACGTGCTCTGAGGGTGTAACGTCAATAAAAACAAAAAGATATAAAATAAAAGTTTCATCTAGCCAAACTACCTCACTCTTGGCTGTTTCATAGAAATACACACAATAGTAAATAAGTTAAAACCAAAACGTTCATGGCAGCATTGCTTTATGGCCAAGGACTGAAAACGAAGCAGACTCCAGTGAAGAGGGAAGTCGGTGAATTGATTACGTAACATGTACACCATGAAGCACATAACCACTGGGAAGACCGACGGTCTATCAGTTGACCTGAAGATGCAGAATCCTGTGACAATATGACCCCATTGTTAAATCGGTGACCATTTGTCACACACATGCACAGGCACAGGTCTGGTCCCAGGGGGCTGACTCTGAGACGCAGGTCTGCATTGGGCAAGGTTACTGGGTGCTCCCAGGATCGGGGTCTGCAGGGGATGGAGGAAGGAGGACTGGGCCAACATGCAGTCACTGCAAAGGCCTGTTCTGGACCTGGTGTGGTCCTGCAGAGCCGTCCCCCGCTGGGTCAAGAGCACTAGGCCTTTGTTCCCAGCGCCAAGCAGACGTTGGACCGGTTATACCTGAGGCAGGTGTATGCCTTTGAGCAATGAGCAGGAAGAGGGGCTGTGCTGTGAGCAGCCAGCCAGCAAGGCTCTCAAAGACAGGGGCGATGAGTGGTCTGGCATTCAGTGCCACACTCCAGTCCGCTGCACTGGTGCTCACAGCCACTGCTTCTGATGTCCTGGAGCAGCCCCTTTAGGACACTGCTGCTGGTGATGGGCTTCCTGAAGGAAACTTTTCAAAGGAAACGTAATGGGATGGATGAACTCAATCTCCCTGTCCCTGCAGCTGGTCTCAAAGTTGCAAATGACTTTTGTCTCCCTCTTCCACTACCCAATGCCAAGTCCCCTCACTATGGCTGAGCACTTCTGTGGTCTAAGTAGCTTACCTGACAGAGTGACCCAAACCCTCATCCCTGAAAGCTGGAAGCCCTGGTCATCATGCCCTTCTCAGGCCATGGCCAAAGCATTTGCTGTCACATTTAGGCAGGAGACCAATCACGTCACCTGGGTGCCAAGTGTGTGCTCCCGTCTCCACTATGTAACAGCAGCCCTAACATGATGCCCAGAGTTCATCTGGAGCAGGGCAGGGATTACATAAGGAATGTGAGATGACTGGGCAGCAGCCACAGCCTGGAACTGAATGGCACCTTCCTGTGCCCCTGGTGGGTTTCCCCTCTGGGAGTCAGGACAACCTGCAGAACCCAGAGAGGAGTGGGTACTGGACATGATGGTAAGTAGGGCCACTCCCACTTCTAGCTTTTGGTTCCCAGACCCCTGGTTATGCACATGGGGGCCACTACAGCCTGTAATAGTCACTGAGGTATAGTGTACGCTGCACCCTGGAAGTCACTGTTCTGTCACTATGGAGGTGGGTCATCCCCAAGCTGGCACCGAGCTATGCCTGCTACAGGCCTTTCCGCCACTCTAGGAGAGGGGCGTTTCTGGGTGTGTGGCTGTGAGGGAACCTGTGGGGCCCGCAATTATGTGCTCACTATAGCTCCTCTGCTGTAAAGTGGATCCCTATGTCCAACGCGATGCCGTGCTGGAATCTGTGTCAGTGGATCGAATGCTCTGTGAACCTAATGGGGGTCACTGAGGCCCTGCAAACCCATACCTGGACCGTATGTCCACTCTAGTCAAAAGCAGTGAGCCTTTGGAGGCACAAGCGGTTCAGTGTTGTCAACTTGACACCAAGTGACTAATTGTTCTCCTCAAAGGATGGTACAGGGGGACAAAGCATTTGGTCTATATTTGAAGCTTGGACATTGAACAGAGGCAGTAGCCAGGGCAGCCCTGGGGAGTAGGAGTGCCATGCCATTGGGCCCACACAGCCTCCATCCCGGCCCCACGGTTACTCCACTGAAGAGCCCAAGGTACCTGTACTGGGAGAGCACATGGCAGGCTGTTGACGTGTACTGGCCATGTCACTCCACTTTGTTGCTTCCCTCAGTACTCTGCCTCAGGTTAGCTAGCTGCGCCATGTCTGCCATTATCATAACCCGTAGACTTCTCTCTGCTCCTTGGTAGCGAATCACACTGCTGGTTAAAAAGCTTTAAATGTTCCCTGTTGAAATTACTGTATGGTTTCTGCTCCCTGACAGGCCCAGCACCTCCTGGTCAGATTACGTTGACTGGGTGGCCAGGTGAGAAGGAAGCAGCAGTTCCTGAGGGAGCATGACAAAACTCTTGTGTTGCCTTCAAGTAGTGGTCAGGGGTGGGACAATGGCCTTTACTAGAGGAGTAGCCACTTCTGCAGACCCTGGAGGTATCTGGAATTCACGATCTGAATGCATCAATGCAGAGGTCCCCATTCTGCATCTCACAGTCTGGTCCCTCTTCCCAAACAATGCCCTCACCTTGAGGTAGCACACCTGCCATGGCTGAGTAAGAACGCAGACCTTCTCCGGAGCTCTGCAAGTCTCAGGACTCATCACTGGGCCTGTCACTGCAGGTCACCTCATTTTCGGCTACCAGGAAGGCCTCTGGTTATCACATTGAGCTTTTAGTTGCTAATCACCCTCAGCCGTTGTCTTTCTCCAAAGGATCTCTTATCCCACCACGGCCACCAACTCCATGGTCTTCCACTGCACTTTTCAAGCATGCAGTGTTGTCCCAGCAGCCCCAGCAGGTGCTTCCACTAGTACACCAGACTGATCACCTAGTGAGTTTTAACGGTTAACTTGGGATGAAGTCATCGGAAACAGCCTGCCCAGGGTGACCAACTCCAAAACACCACGTCTGTTTTCTCAGGCACTCTGCACACCAACTGAGGCACGTCAGGTTCCCTGGGAACCAGACTGATCTAGGGGCAGAGGGTCCTTGGGGAGCAGGACTCAGAGGAGGGGAGGCTCAAACACAACACAGATGAGCAAAGGCCTCAGCAATCCCATTGGAGGAAAGGGTGGGTCTGGACAGCACAGCACAACCACACATGCAATCATCATCACGGAAACAAATGGACAATATAAAAGGCTAGCAGTAGGGTAGAGGGTTCAACAAAGAAGATATGAACTAAGAAAACAATGTATATGTGGACCCTTTCACCATGTGCATGCATGTGTCTAAGGATGTAAAAAAATTATTTCAATGTGTGATTATAGCCCTTAGGTTTTTGAAAAAAAATTTTTTCCTAAAGTATTACAAACTGAAATAATCCCCCCCCCCCAGAAATGTTGAGAATATTTCCAACACATAGAAGAGTAAAATCTTCATTTATGCATGTCTGCAGGGAGCGTTTACAAATCAGGAGTTGAATTCACAAACCCGCCCCCTGGAGGGACACTCAGAGAACACTGTACCCTGCCTGCAAAGAGCTCAAAGCATAGCAAGCGACAGCAACGTAAAACACTCACAGACAGTTCTCTAAGCAGAGCTGCTAATGAGTCATATGACGTCTACGTCCAATAAGGCGTTATGGTAATGAAGAAGCATTATTTGAGCAGAACCTTGCAAAATGCTGACTTCACCACTCAAGAGTTGTGAGTGAAGGGAAGAAAAGGGTGGGTGGAGCACAATGCTGGAAACTGGCACGGGTTTGGAAGTTACGGCCAAATCTGAACGGGGCACAGGTGACAGGGTAAGTGGCGGCACACGGGCTAAAAAGGACAGGCAGGGGCCAGGTAGGAACACACGAGGAAGTCCCTACGATAAACCTGACAGAGAGCAAGGAGGAGCGCTGAGCCAGTTCCAAACCGGCAATAAACCGAAGGCAGACAGCGCAGGGAAACAGTCACACACCCACGTGAGACCAGGCAGGCCTGAGTCAGGGAGGGGACTGAGATCCCATCCCCGGCAGGGTTTGCTGTGATTGGACAGAAGGGTTTTATATTTACTTGACAGAAATGAAAATGACATCAAATGCTTATCCATAGACTCTTGACTAGAATGAATATCATCAAACCAGGAGGGCTGTCCGGAAAGTATCAAGCTGTGTAACATGATAAAGAGGCACTGATGGCTGGATTTTTTCTGGACAGCCCTCACAGATCTATCTTGTCATTTAGTTACCTGTCCTTGAAACGGCAAAGACTTCCACAAGGTGATGGGAATAAAGGCACACTTCACATGAATGAATTGGGTTTTAACGAATATCTACCTTTAGTGGTCTCAAACTTGCATTAATTTGTAATGTCTGTAAAAACATTCTTATGTCACTGGACAACATCTCATCTCTACCAAGTTAAAATAAAAAAGAATTTGGATAACTGTGTACTAGAAAACATTACCTGATTTCTATAGGCACTTAGAGAAAACAGATACATTCTAATAAAGATGTGCTCAATCATCACATAATCCTATCACAGCACCAGGTCAGCTGGCAACCTTGGAATCGCCCTGAACACTCCTCCCTCAGTAGATACCAGACTACCTGTGGTATTATTGAACAATACCATGACAATGAAAATTCAAGTCAGAGGAACCCAGTTCTGAATCTAGCTTAAAGGTGCATGATTTAAGATAAAAAGCTAAACTGCTAGTCACAAAAGACCCAACAATACAATACAATGACTGAAAAGACAACTCAAGTTTATCTGTCATGTTGAGGTGCCTGGTCCCAGCGGGTCACTCTGCGCCCAGGTTCCTTGCAGCACATGTTCCACAATCCTCTAGGACACTATTACCATTTGCAGGGTTGCAAAGGAGTCATTCCAGGTTCCAACTGTTGGGAAGGCAAGAGGCCAACTAAGCAGCAAGGTGGATTGTCTTCGGGCCTACCCTGGAAACAGTCGGTACACACCACCTGAGGGCACGTTCCACCGACAGGAGCCTGCCACTTGGTCACACCTGCCTGCAAGGAGACTGGTGGTCTGATCCTGTGTCTCAGGAGGAAAGGACCTTTGAGGTGGTGGACGACCAATCCATGACAAAAAGGCCTCTGGAGCAACAACACAATGCCTGTGACTTGGAAGTGAGAAGTGGGTGGCATAAAAGTCAGGATAAAGTTACCTCTGAGCAAGGAAGAGGGTTTTACCTGAGAAGGAAATTTTGAGGTGCTGGCAAGGTAAGTGGTAATTACATGGATGTCTTCTTCATGAAGGTGGATATTTAGTGTTTTCACAGAAAAGGGTTTTTCAATAAAAGGGCTATCTTGCTGCAAGGAGCTATCCACAGTCCAATCCTTAGCTCGAGATTCCTCAGTCTAGCGGATTAGAAAATTAAACCCCAAAGTGACCCATAACATTAATAATTTTTGGTTTTACTTAAGTGTTTGTAAAAGCAAATATTTGTAATTTCCACAGATTTCTGAGTTCAGTTTTGATATTCATTGGGTATGAAATGGGCTTTCAGAGATGAAATGCTGATTTTACAATATTTTACTTTGGAGACACGGATCTGACATGGCAATGTAACAGGGTGAAGGAGGGGGTGCTGGAGGAAGAGGCTCCCGAGGGCCGCTGCAAAAAAGCAGGCACCTGACAGATCTCCCTCCCCACCCGCCCAAGCTCCGGGGGCTGTCGGACATAGGCGTAACTGGCATTAAATTGACACAACTGACCAGAACGGCATTGCAGGCTGGCAGATGTGGGCATAACTGCCAGGGGAAGCAGGACTCTCCTGCTCCCTTCCGGGCAGGCGGGATAAAAACACAGGAGGGCTGAAACAAGCAGGGCTCTTGGTTCGTGGGGACAGCTGGCTCGGCCCACTAGGCACAGCAGAGGCTCTGGCGCCCGGCCCCAGTAGCGTGGCTGAAGAAGAAAGGCAGAAGACGGGAGTGAGGGGACACGCACGCTCAACACTGGGATTGCTGGGCTGGCGATGAGACGGCTGTGCTCCACTACCTCGGGGATCCCCATGGCGGATCGTTCTGCAGCTGCCTGTGTTCTCCAAAGGGCAGTATTGTTAAAAGGGAGAAGGGCTCCAGGTGCAGCCTAGGACAGGCCTGGGGGTGGCAGCAAGCTTATTTCTCTTTGGATGTTTAAAAGTTGTGTGGCTTTGAAATAGACTTCTTTTTCCTTTTTTTCCACCCAATCTCTGCCTTTAAAATCTGAATATGGGTGTGGGCAGCAGGACCTCTTGCTGTTTCGTAACAGCAACAACTCAGCATTCAACAAGAGTCCCAGAATGATTAGGTCTTAGGTCCAGCACCATTCTTCAGTAACTGAGGAGCAACACAACTTTAATCCAAATTCCTAAGAGATAAGAATAAAACTGGTGGGACTCTGGCAGACTCGAAAGTGGTCCCACGACCCCTGCCTGCCAGTACTCACGCCCTTGTAACTCCCTGCCGTGGAGTGCAGATGGACCTGTTGCCTCACTTCTAATCAACAGAATAAAAGGGGACAGGATGTTTGTGAATATGCCGCACAAGAGTCATGTCAATCTTGCTGGGGACACTCTCTTGCTGGCTTTGAAAAAGCTGCTATATAACGAAAAGCTGCCTAGGGAGAGAACCACAAAGCAAAGAACCGAGTTCTGCCAAGTACCATATGAGCCTGGAAGCCTTTTGAGCCTTGGCTGAGACTCACACTGCAGCCCAGAGAGGATCCGACTAAGCTGTGTCCCACAGAACCTGAGATAACACATGGGTGTTGCTTTAAGTCACTACGTTTGCAGTTCTGTTGTCACATAACAACAGATAATACAAAATCCTTGGGAAAATTCACTATTTTTCCAAATCCAAAACACTTGACAAGAGAAAGTAATACCTTATCTTTTTCTATTATCTTCTCAATAAATTTATGAAAACTAGTGTTTCAATAGGGTATTTTAAGAACATGACAAGAGTGTTCACGAGATGGGCTGACTGCCAGGGAGCTAAAGAGACTCACGTTATGGCCACCAGAAGTATTTCATTACTCTTATCAATTTTTTTTTTTTGCCTTTTTCTTTTTTTTTTTTTTTTTTTGGTATGTGGGTAGTTCCCTGGCTGGGAATCGAACCCAGGCCGCAGCACGACAGACAGCGCCAGCGCCGAAGCCTTAAGCCACTACACAATCAGGGAACTCCCACTCTTATCAATTTTTGAAGAAGTACATTTCCAGCCGTCAAGAGCACACTACTCTGTGATTTTAGAAAAGCAAGCATACAGAACAAAGGAGAAAGCTCTTTCATGTTTAAATATTTACCTTTCTCTTCTATTCCATCACCATCATTCCCCCAAAACACTATCAACTGCTAGGTAAGCAGTCCACACCCAATTCTTACCAGTTCATTTATTAGTGACTTTCACTGTAATAGTCGGACACACAAGCAAGATGCCTGAATGGGAATAGATCAAAATACTAAGTGCTGCTGTATCTTAAGAAACTGCATCTATGGCAGCTTTTGCACTGCTTGTCAATACTCTCAATTATTGCACCTCCACATAATTACTCAATTATATCTCACTCATTTATAACTTACTCTGTAGAAATGAAACAAACTTAAAATAAAAACTGCTTTGCTAGTAAAAAAGTTATTCCAACATTTCAGTCACACTTGTGAGCTTGTCACTGTTTTTACTATTATACACATGTCATGAACATATTTCACATATCCACTGCTCACTGCCACTTAAGAGTTTATAAATTTCTATGGCAATGTAATATACATACTGTCAAAAACACTTCTCTTGGCCACCACACACAATAAGCAAATACAGTTATCATCAGTATCCGTGGGGAATTGGTTCCAGGACCCCCAGGGATACCCAAATTCAGATGCTCAAGTCCCTTATACAAAATAGAATATTTACATATAACCCATATTGGCATATAGTCTATAGCAGGGTATGCCCACACATCACTTCATTTGCATGGACTCAGCACAGTGCTGGGCATGTGACAAACTCAAGTTCTGCTGCTTTCTGGAACTTTCTGGGGTTGTTTTCCCCTAATATTTTCAATCTGCAGTTGCTTGAATCTGCAGATGCAAAATCCCATGGATATGGAGGGCTGACTGCACTATGTCCCGGTTCAATGACCTGAGAGCTAAGGCTGAAGCAACAGTCACTGTCAAGGGGCCCATCTCTCTTGAGGTTACTTAAACAGCTGATCAAATTCTAAGGGAATGTCTGACAGCACTGCCTGGAACAAGGAAGACAGCGTTTGTTACATTCAGAACAATTAAGGGCTAAGAGAATGTGACATTTAGTGAGCAGAAGCTCTGTCATCACTGAACGGAAGTAAAGTGAGGGAGAGCTGGGCTCCATCAGTTTGTAGACAGGAACTTCCCTACACAATGTGCATCTACTGAGGAATTTTGCCACGTTTTATTTCCAAACCTTTGTCTCAAGAATTATTAACATTCAAAGTAACAAGATAGGTTCATAAAAATTACTCACTCTTTTCACTCTCTGTCCAATTCTTAGACTCCACTAAGTCACCTGAACGCATAGCAGACATAATCTTCTGAGCAACACTGGAAAGTGGTATCTTACAGAGATCAAAGCCTACAAATGTCTCATAATTTTCCATTTTCATAAAAGCCTAAACATAAGATAAACATAATACCCATATATTAATTTTGAGGCTTCGAAATAAAAAGTTATTTGAAAATTTTTATGTACTGAGATTTTCTTTTAAAATCTTAAGATATAAATTGTCCCCATAAAACAGATATGGTAGTAAGAAGAAAGCAATGGTTAAAGGTTCAACTGGGGTATTATGGGAAACAGAGAACAAAGAACATACTTTCTAGTTAACCAATTTATTGAAATACTTCCTGAGGTTTCAAAAAAAATGGCCATCATAATCTTCAAACATAGAAATAACAAATATTGCTTTTAACTGACTTGCATAATTATGACAGACACACAACTTGACATCCTTTCACGCACACTGCTTAGCTGCACTGGCCCCCTGGGCTAAAGGGGTGAAGATCTTGAAGGGACAGTACAAATCAAGCAGCTGGTCATACATCTAACATATCTGGCACTAATTTAAACAGAATTTGCTATTCCATGAGCCAGGAAATCAGGTGACACATTTTTTCCACATTACTGGAGAAAAAAAAATTTTAAGGAAATTCTCTATTCTAAGGTAAAATAGGAAAAAATAAAAAGGAACCAAAGGTTCCTTTTCCATGAAAAGCTAAGAACAAAATCTTAAGACAAAGTTTTTGCTACAAAATTTTCATTCACATTAAAAGCTACTTAATAAAATTTAAAATAATGTACAAATATAAGTGGCAAAACATTTTTGTTCAATGGATTACAAAAATTATCAGTACTCTTTACCTAAACATACCCATTTTATAATTGTCATAGCTAAAAAATTCCTTAAAGACTACCTACAATGTAGTTTTTTATATATTAAGAGCAGGTAATATATTCTTAGAGTAAGAATATTCTTGGAAGTAGTATCCATACCTTCTCTTTTCTCTATAAAGCTTACATGGTATGTAGCACAGGCCATGGTATAAAGAAGCATTTGGTGTAATAACTGATAAGTAAGGTATCTCAAATTATTTTATACCAACTCTTGCAATAATTTCTAATTGTCCAAATACTACACTTCATCCCAACTAACAGCCCAACATTTAAGTATTTTCACTCCAAAGAAACTGATTAGAGTAGGATTATATATCCTTTGAGTAATCACTTCTATGGAATTTTGAAATTTCATTTGAAAGTCATTCATGTGTAAGTCACACTGAAATCACGCACTATTGAGGTCTGTCTAGCAGAAATTGAGTCCCCAGGAGCCAGCCTATAAAATGAACAATGGTCCAGAGACTTGACACTCATTGTGGTCTAAGTAGGAACATTAAGAGTCTCAAAGTCTACAGAAGAAAATTATGAGGGAATACAGGTTGGATGGCAGAATTTTACTTCAGAGTCAAATATGAAAGGACTTGACTATTCCATATACTAAGGTTGATAGTTTTAACAACACTGATTTAAAGTTCTACAAATTTTAAAATAACAGAAAATTTGTTTCTAAAAAAATTAGTAAAGGAAAGGTATAACTAACTTTATTAAAACTATTTCCATTATATAATACAGTAGTGACCCCCGCCCCCATCCTCAGGGGATACATTCTAAGACTTCCGGAGGACACCTGAAACCACAGACAGTACCCAACTCTATATACACACACTGTTTTTTTCTTATACATAAATACATTTTCACCTACAAGAAGTACTTTATGACTTCTCTTGGGCACATCCAAATTGCCAGCTTCACTATTCTTGCATTTTGGGCCCATTATTAAATAAGGGTTACTTGGACACAAGCACTGCAATACTGCCAACAGTTGATCTGATAACCAAGACAACTGCTTAGTGACTAACTATACAAGGTGGCAATGCTGGATAAAGAGATGATACAAGTCCCTTACGGGACAGAGTAGGTGGGTGCAAGATTTCATCACACTTCAGAATTTAAAACTTGTGAATTGTTTATTTCTGGAATTTCTCATTTAATATTTCAGAATGCAGTGAACCATGGGTAACTGAAAACGCGTAAGGTGAAACTGCAGAGAAGGGGGGCACTACAGTAATGCTTTTTCCCTATAATTAAAAAGTTACCAGGACTAAGTGCCACCAAGCAAATGTTCAAGTCATATAAAGCACTGGCACTCTGAACAAACATGTTATATAAGAAAAAAAACGGATATAACACTTGAGTTCATTCATTGGCCTCAAATTTAAGATGTTAGCAGTGTTTATTTAATATATTCTCCTCCTAACATATAAAACATTAAAACAGAGCACATGTAGTTAAAACGTTTTTAGTAATTTTCAATCTTTGAGACCAACAGCCTTAATCTTCGATTGGTTTTCTAAATTCTCCACAATATCTTTCAGATAATCTTGATCTTTTAAGAAATATACATATAATTCTCTTTCCATTTGATGCAGTTTATTAGATGCCAAAATTTTTCTTTTTGTTTTCACATCAGCAAGAATATCCGTAAGAAGGTGATTTAGCTTATTTAGTTGAGATTCAACTTGATGAAACTGCTCCGTTAACTCCTAAAAGAAAAATAAAAATGCTTTTAATGTAAGAACTCTATTTGCAACACCAATTTTAAATTTAAAATGTGATTTACATGGAAAGAATATAAATATAATAATTATTCCCACAATTTTAACAATAAATGAACGTCAATGAAAAATCCATAGGTTTAATATAAATTCCATGAAAGATCAATTTCAACAACTTCTAATAGGCAATTTTAAGTGACTCAACGCACACTCTTACTCCCTGAAGAGTACTTGACATGTAAAATCTGTTCTGCATATTCACACACTCAACAAATATTACTGAATGCCGACCATGTGCCAAGCCTGTTTTAGAGACAGTGGATTATAAGAATAAACACCATCCCCTTCACGGAGCTTACATTCTACTTAATTAATCAAACCTTACTGTAGCTCAATCTCTGTTTACTCTAAACATAGAAGGTACTGAAAAAGCTTTGAAATAAAGCAATTACCAATAAAAAAATTATCTCAACAAAAATCTCCATTTTTTTCACATTGTTAAAGAAGATAAAATTATATGTGACATTCAACAATCCTGACCATGTCATCTCCTACTTAAGAATCTAGACATGCCTGACCCCATCACATTGAATAAATCTCCCTACTTCCTAACATTAAAAGCAGTTTATTAACAAGTTTCCATGGCTTCCTAATCAAGTATTCACCTCCTATAAAATTTCAGCCAGTGTTACCTGAAGAGTACTCAGAAATGCAGCTCTATCTACCTCATAACCTTGCACAGCTTCTCAGTATGGCCCACAAGGATGGTAATCACCTGGGTGCTTGCAATGAACATAGATTCCTGTACCTCATTCCACACTAAATTACTCAAACTCTGCAACAGGGCCAGGAAGCTACATTTCAGTAGGCTCCTTGGTGATTCTAATGTACAAGTTCAAGAATAACAGCTTAAAACCTGTCAAAAGAGTCAGAGAGCAGTACTTAAACTATATTTTTTTAAAGTATTAAGTAATATCTACAATAAGTGGTCTCCTTTTGAGGAAAAACTGGGTGAACTTGAATACAACGAGAAACAAAATTTCACCTTGAATTTCAATACTAAAGATCTTTGTAACAACTGCTAAAGTAATATTCCTACAGATAGTGAAAAATATGCAACTTCATTAATAACAAAAATGTAAGTTAAAATTAAAATAGATGGCATTTGATACCTAAACTGGGCTAGGGAAAACATTAAATAATGATACCCCAATAAGATCATAGTGAAAACACCATATTTCAGCGATTCTAGGATACAATCACATTTTAACATATCTGAAATTAACATGCATTTTATAATCTAAAGCTTCATGTAATTGCTATTGATCAGATACCCGTAAGAAATGCTGTATCACCAACATAAAAAAAAACTTTTATTGTGGCAAGAACACTTAATATGAGATCTCCCCTTAACAGATTTTTAGGAATACAGTACAGCACTGTTAACTAAGGGCACAATGTTGTAGAGCAGATCTCTAGAGCTTTTTCACCTTGCATAACTGAATTTCATACCTGGTTGATTACAATTGCCCATTTCCCCCTTCCCAGTCTCTGGTAATCACCATTCTACTTTCTGCTTCTGAGTGTGAATATTTTAGGAATCTCATATAAGCAGAATCAGGTGTTATTCGTCTTTGTGACTGGTTTAACATCATTTCCTCAAGGTTCATCCATGTTGTTGCATATTGCAAGATTTTTTTTTTAAAGGCTGAGTAATATTCCATTGCAGGTATATACCAAATTTTCTCTATCCACCCCTCCAGTGATGAACATTTAGGTTGTTCCCACATCTTGGCTATTATAAGCAGTGCTGCAAAGAATGTGGGAGTGTTAATATTCCTTTGAGAGCCTAATTTCAATTATTTAATTTAAATATCCAGAGGTAAGACAGCTGGATCATATGGTAGCTGTAGTTTTTAATTTTTTGAGGAAACTCCAAAATGTTTCCCATTTTAGAGCCCGCCCCATTCTGCATTCCCACCAATAATGTACAAGGGTTTCAATTTCTCCACATCCTCATAAACACCTGCTGTCTTTTGAAGGTTTGTTGATAACAGTAATCCTAACAAGTGTAAGGTGGTATCTTATTGTGGTTTTGATACATTTCCCTGATGACTAGTGACATTGAGCATCTATTCATACAACTGCTGGCGAATTGTATGTCTTCTTTGGAGAGATAAGTCTTTGGCCCACTTTTTAATCAGGTTATTGGTATTTTTGTTATCATCAACATTACTGATGTATAGTGTAAAAAAATACAGACAACTCTGAGTCAAAAAATAACATAGAATTGATAGTGAATGTGTCAATTAGAAATACCCTATTTTAATTGGTTTATTTTCTCCTTTTTATATAGTGATATGATTAAAAAAAAAATCTATGTCTACCTACACCTAAAAGGTATCTATTGTCTAGTTAAGTATGAAATAAAAATTCTAAATAAGAAATTATTGTGGTATTGTGTCAGTTTAACTGAAAATGTTTTTTCTTAGCAATTCAGAAAATGATAGTGTACCATATGATATGATCAATGGTATCTAGTAGACACTTAAATAGTGCTGGTGGCATTGTAAATAGGTGCAAGTACTTTAAAAAAAAAGGTATATACCCAAGAAATCCAATAATCCTACTTTGAAGAATTTATCCAAATGAAAGTATCCAGCAACAAAAAGCTATATACACAAGACATATATGTCTTTCAAGAGCAAACAAAAGAAGAAAATGAAGGCTATCAAAGTATCCAACAATGGTGGACTGGCTACAGGAATTATGACACAGTAATTAAATCAATAGAGTACTGTAACGTTAGAAATTAAGAAAATTATTTAAAGTGAAAATACGTATTTCCTAATGCTATGTAAAAAGGAAAAATAAAAAGGAGATGTATGTAAAAGTAAAAAGCATATACCTTGCATATACTAACCCAAAAGAAAGATGGCATAGAAATACTAATATCAGATAAAAGGATATTAAGACAAAAAGCAAACTAGGAATAGAGAGGGTCATTATATAATACTGAATGGGTCAATGCACTGCAATTAAGTCCACAGGATAATAACTCACTGCAATTTTAAACCTGAATATAACTTCCAAAATAAACTCAAATATAAAGAAAAAACTGATAGAACTTAAAGAGAAAAAGTTCAAATCCACGATTACAGATTTTTACACAACTATTTATTGGAACAAGACAAAAGCAATAACAGGGGATTTAAAAAAAACTAATCACAGATATCACTTCATACCCATTAGGATGGTTATTATATATGTATTTAAAAAGGAAAATACCTTACATGTATGCAGGGATATGGAGAAACTGGAAGCCCTGTGTAATGCTAGTAAGAACCTTAAATGGTGCACTTGCTGTGGAAAAGTCAGGCAGTTCCTCAAAAATTCAAAATCACAGAATTACCATATGATCCAACAATTCCACTCCAAGGTAGATATCCAAAAGAAATGAAAACAGGGACTTGGATACTTGTACACCAATATTCATAACAGCATTATCCACAACAGCCCAAAGGTAGAAACAACCCAAGTGTCCTTCAACAGATGACCAGATGAACGAAATGTGGCATATCCATACAATACAATATTATTCAGCCATAAACAATAAAATTCTGACACATGCTCATATGGATGAAACTTAAGGACTTTATGCTAAGTGAGATAAGCCAAACACAAAGAACAAATATTATGTAATTCCACATATATGAGGTACCAAGAGTAATCAAATTCAGAGACAGAGAGTGCAACTGGGGAGCTGGGGAGGAGTGGGCATTGAAGAAGGTGAAAAAGCTCTAGAAATGTACAGCGGTCACAGTTGCGCAACGCTGTGAATGTACTGAATGCCACTGAATTGTACACCTAAAGACAGTTAATATTGTAAAATTTTACATTTTTGATATTTTATCACAATAACAACCTTTTTGCTCACCAGAATAAAAAAATAATTATAAAAACAACAACAACTAATCACAAGCTTTCCTGTTTCAAGGAAATGTAGGCTACTTACTCAGATCAGTCCTCCCACAGGACTGATCTGAGTAACTAAGGCTAAATGAAATACTTAAAAAGTCAAAACAAAAGTTTCCTAAAAAACAACAAAGAGATAACAAGATATTAAAAGGAACTGCAAGTCCATAAAACAACCCAGACTGGTAAGGGAGCCCAGGAGCAGCTTTACTCTAGGGCAATCTTAGAAAATTAGAACCTATAGTTCTTGAGACTCCCAAGATGAATGGGAGAAAAATAAAAGCCAAGGTCCATGGAAGATGGGAAGTCAAACAGGAGACCCTGTTCACAATAAGCTAGGGACTCAAAGGACACCAACAACCTTTTTCTTTTTTTCTTTTTTTTTAATTTTTCACATATTTCTTCAACTACTTGGAGACTTCACACAAATCTTTTTGTGTTGCTGTGTGAGATTCACAATGGATGATTGCTCAGTCCTTCAAAGCTCACATCTACGAGCCTCTCTCTCACAGAGAAGTGAGGCATGCATGTCTTTTCCTCTTGAAAAGTGCTTACCTAGTGCCACTTCTGGAATTCACCTGCCTCCTAGACAAAGCAAACTTGCACCATCTGGCCTACCATATTCTCCATTTTTCCCATAGGTAAATAATTATTTTTGGAAGGCAGGTATGTTTCTTAGGTTTCTACTGCTTCACTTTTGAAATATAAAATAGCTGGGCTATTTTTTATGCATTTCCAAGCCTTCCCTAGATATTATAGCTATGCTGAATTACTTAGAAAGTGGCATTTCATTTCTAGACTCCAAAAAATTTTAGCAGTTTGCTTTCACTCTACCTAGGCATTTATCTAAATTTTTCTTTCTTTTCATGTATCTGTAGGCTTTTGGGATTCTAGAATCATAACATCTTTCTTCTCTCTCTCTTTTTTTTTCATTGTTAGACTTACTGGGGCGACACTAGTTAGCAAGAATTACATAGGTTCCGGGTGTACAATTCTACAGTGCATTGTCAATTTGTTGCATTATACATTCACCACCCAGTACCAACGATAAGATCAGGATGGCCCAGAAGTGGAAGAGCCCTTGGCTAGAATTACAGCCCAGTTAGGAATCACCTACGTTCTTCCAAGATTCTTAGACTATGAACCTAGTTTAAGGGTCAGCATGGGTAGTGCCCATACTATCTAACAAAATAGACATGAAGGCAAAAGTATTTAAGGATCATTTACTTCATAATGATAAGAGGTTCCTTTCACCAGAATTTAAATTTGTATGCCTCAATAAATTAATGGACACTTTGGTTACTCACAGGGGAAAAAAATAAATAAAATTAGAGCTCTACTTCATGTCATACATAAAATAAAGTCTTGGGAGATTAAAGAACTAAAATTTAACAGTAAGATAAAGGAGAAGGGACTAGCATTATGATGTCAAGGGTAAACCTTAAGAAGACACACAAAACAAGATATAAAAAGGGCAAACCATAAAGAATGATAAATGGTATCAAAATTAAAATCCTAAAAGAAGCCAAAAGCAAACAAAAAAACTGTAAGAAGACAAAAGACAAGCCAAAATAGGGAGTAAATATATTTGAGGGCTGTCTGGAAAAAATCCAGCCATAAATGCCTCTATTTTTCATATGACATGGCTGGATACATTCTCGACGGCCCTCATGTAACACACATAACTGATAAAAGACGGCAATGAAAATATATAAATAATTTCTATAATTGACTTTTTTTTTTAAAGAATCTAAAACAGGTAAAGGATACCAAGGCAATTTTCAGAAAAAAATGAATGGCCAGTAACAAATGAAAGGAACCAATGAGATGCTATTTTGTATCCACAGATTGAGAAATGTATAAATCAGACAATGCTAATGTGATGAGAAGGATGTGGATAAAGAACATCTCTTAGGACATTGCTTGTACAATACGGTACAACCACTGTGGAAAACAATTTGATGTATCCTATAAAACTGAACCTGTGATCCAGCAATTTCACTCCTGAGTGAGAGTAAGTATATGTGCGTGTATAAAAACATTCACGTGCAACTACTATACGAGACATGCAACAAGACTATCCATAGCAGTATGATCTACAATAGCAAAAACTGTAAAAAACCTAAATGTCAACAGAACAGATAATTAAATTACGGAATTACATACAACAGAATACTAACTACTAATATATAAAAGAGAAAACCATGAATGAGCCACAGCTTTGCATATATCAACATGGATGAATCTCAAAATCATATTAAGAAACAACCAGGTTAAAGAAGGATACATATAATTCAAAAGTAAACAATATATGGTCTACAAATCTAAAAGAACTACAAGGAAAATCAAATGGTAAAATTAAGCATAGTATTATAGTTACTCCATAAAGAATGGAGGGGAATGCTATTAGGAGGAGCATGCTTTCACTAAATATACACAGAGTATTTTAAAGATATAAGTGCAATCCTCTATTTGCTAAGACAGGTGAAAAAATATATAGGGGTGGTTTCATTTTTTTAAACTTCTTAGCATAAGCATTACATATCCTCGTATGTCTGAAATATTTTATAAATTTAAAAACCTCTCTGTACACTATCAAAATGATCTGAAAAATATATTGATATGTGAACAAAAACTACAAGACATAAAAAATAAAACTTCGTATTTAGGGCAACAGGATTTGGGGTAATATTTCCCTCCAGTTAACATTTTCTTTAGTACCTTTTACAATGAACATTATTTTTTAAAGTATTTTTAATTACTACAGCAAGCACCCACCTGATCACTAAGCAAAAGCTGATTTCCTCCTTGATACAAAGCATCACAAAGCATGTCCACATCATTATTCAGTTTGGATAGAAAGAAAGAATGTTCTTGAGCAGATACTGCCAATTGATCTTGTATTAAAGAAACATCCTGTTTTAATTTCTTTGCCACTTCCTCCAGGTTTCCATGGGTTATAAACAATTCTTTTTTCTTATTCTCTCCTTCTAAAAGTTGATAAAGCCTAAGATGTGAAAATCAAAAATGAGAGAAAAAAATTCTCAAGGCAGTACAATTTTCAAAATTATAATCCACTATACTGGGGCATCTTTGGGGATACCTAACAACTTAAAAAATATTAATCTGTCTGCTGCTAAACCAAGCAACTGAAAACATCCCAACTAAAATACTATCTCATTAGAGAAAAATATATTCTAATTATTGTATCTGAATCCCCAATTTCCCATTCTCCCAAGTTTTAGATATAAAATTCTTTTTTACTTTAACTGCCATTAACCTACTTTAAATAAAGTACATTTCAGAGAGGCCTCCCAAGAAAACACTTCTTTCACAAAATACAGCTATGATGTAGTAGAAACAGTAATGAACTGGAAATGAAAGCTCTAGGTCTGAGTTCTGGCTATTGTGTGAGCCCTAGATTAAGTCAACTGCTGAGAGTTAATTTTCACATCTTAACATCTACCTATTTTAAAGGTTTGTGGTGGATTTAAAAGTAAAATTTGAAAATATAAAAAATGTAAAAAAAATAATAAAGCCAAATAAACAGTAACAGTAAACTTGCTACTCCAATCTTGTCCATACTTGGCTTACAAATTAAATTCTTGATGATCCATGAAGCTACTTCAACATTTCAAACATCAATGGCAAAAAATGGAAAAATGAAAAGCCGTACCTTCTACATACAAGGTCTGACAAAAAAGGGTCTGCTCTTTTCCTTAGAATTAAAAACATGTGTGTATGTATGTAAAAAATATATATATATTTAAATTATTTTAACAAGTTGTAACAGACTTCATAAAACTGGTGAAAGCTCAAAGTTGCCAATTGCGTCCTTGTGAGATATGACTACATGCCACCCACTGAAACCACAGATAGGGCTGCAATGAGGCAGCCCTATCTATACCCCTCATTTCATGAATAAGAAAACAAAAGGATTAGATGACTTTCTTCCTGTACTAGAGAAAAATCAGTAGGATCCAGATTTTTGAAGCCTCTCACTCCTTTAACTGTCCAATTTCAGAATCCCCATAACATCAATTGTTTGGACATCCTGAGAAGGCAGGGAGCTAGCATTCATTCTCACCCATTCACCTGATAAGACACAGAACTGTCATCTTCTCCCCTCGCTACTACCACCCTCTCCAAATGCAGTCAATTCTGCACATCAATACCTACTGTATTCTAAACTGTATTCAAACTTCCTGCTAAAGGTAAACTCCTGCTCCAAATCTTATATAAGGGTTTAAATAACGGCACCTAAAGGTGAGTAGGAACCTTGTATATACTTATTTCTCCAACTCATCTACCTGACTTCTCAGTAGCTAGTAACAGATTTAACATGAATGGAAAAAGAGAAAAAAAATTTAAAAAGAAAAGGGCATGTAAAAGAAAATTGGGAGAACAGAAGGGTCGAAAATGGAGTGCAAAGAATTTATTAAACTTCCATGATTTCAGTTCAAGCTCTCTCCAGTGTAGTATTTTACCAAAGAGAAGAAAAAATATGAAAAAAATGAAGCATACCTGTGAGCAGAATAATCCTTGCTATCAATGGTCTTCCTAGGATTTATCTGATGAGATACTGATGGGTCTGTTAACATTTCTAATTGCTGGTGGATTTTCATATTACTTTGACTAAGTTCTTGAACCAAATTTTCAAGTTGATGGTATACATCCCAGTGCTTTCTTGATTCAATTTCATATGATAACTGCAGAAGTTCAAATGATGCCTTTTGCTTTATTAACTGATTTAAAACTAACTCTTGTCTTGCTGTATAATAGTCTTGTTTAGCAATCTGCAGATCAAAATCTCCCTTTACAACTGGCATATTCAATAACTGGGCATTCTCTTTTACCACAGCAGGCAAACTTTTGTCTTTCATGTGAGTAATTTGTTCTTCAAGTTTCAGAATCTCGCTGTTCAAGCTAGAAATTTTAACATCCAAATGATCTTTGTCAAGAGCCTATACAAAGAAAGCAATTATATTTCAAACTGTATGTATAAAGTTCAAATAGTTTAAAAATTATTTTCACTTTCCATTTTGGGTTATTAGATAACATGCTCACTAACAAAAAATAATCTCCTATTAGCAAAAGCCAAAATTATAGTTGAAAAAGGAGAAGTGTGGACTAAGTCAAGGGTAAAGCCAGTATGGACTAATAAACTTTAATGTTATTACTGTATATATTATATTAATATACAGTAATGACTAACAAAAGAAATCTTGTCATGCTTGTCTTAATAAAAATTACTAGCACACTACTCACTGATTGCAAAAGTATATGCTATTTAAGTTCTTCTTAAAATTAAAATAATCTCAGTAGCTATTCTCCTAGTCTGCCGATTTTAGCACCTCTGTGTACATGTTGCCAAAGCGAGCACAATTTTAGCATCTCTGAATGACAGGATTTCATACATTATTCCAAAGTCTGTCAGTTATAGTAACTAACTTGGTGCTGACATTTAGTTTCAGAAAGTTGTATTTTTACTCAACTATCTAGGGGTTACATTACCAACCAACCAAGCTTTCCAAGGCATCTATACATTCTTAACAAACAATCAGAGTTTCACTCCACTGAACTGGACCTCTGACTTCACTAGTACTATGCTCTGGTCAGTGCAAACAGGCAGAATACCCACAACACAGCAATACCTACAACACAGAATACCCACACATCCTAAAAAAAAAAAATTTCAGTGTCATCTGTATCTGAAGCAACACAAATTTCAAATTCAGAGTGCGAACATACTTTTGTTTAAAATTAGCTGTGCAATATTAAAAATTAAAATGAGATAATGTGGTTGGGGTTATAATTCCTATTTCTGCCCTCCACTAATATGAGGATCTATTTGTATAAAATACTGACACACCAGACTAAGTACTGAACAAAATAAGAAAATGTAATAATTATATCTCCCTTTCTAAAGTACTTTAATTTCAACATTATATCCTACATTACCAACAACAACTGCAATATAAATCAAACCTCATTTCTCATGCTTACCTTGCTAGGGAGGCTATGAAGATTCTCCTCTGCCCATTTTATACTTGACTTCATGCTCGAATTCCTTGCTTTCAAGTGAATTAACTGATGTTGAGCACAAATGTATGCCAGCTGCAGCCTAGTCATCTCTAGCTGTCTCTCCTCAAGGATTTCTTGACTATCACAAATAGATGGTGTTTGTATATCTAAAAGTTGAAAATTTTCTTCATTTGAACTTTCAACTACTTCATGTACACCCTGAAAGAAATGTTTCTTGGTATATAAGGTTAATGCTGCTGTGCTTTGCTCTTCTTGGCTTAGGTACTTTTCCAAGGAAAACTGAAATAAAAACACCGGTGGATCTGTCCTTTGACCCAAACTAGATTGTCCAAAGAACATCATCAATTTTGCAACTTGGTCTGTAAGAGCCTGAAGCTCATTCTTGATCTTAGTATTCACGGCATTCAGAATTCCTTGACTCTGCTTCAGCTTTTTAGCAACTTCTTCTTCTTTAGCATTTAACCTCAGAGATTTGTGGCTATTTACTGAAGCCATCAACTGGCATTTATTACGTCGCTGAATTTTTAGGTTCTTTAATTTCTGCAGAGTCTGAACCTCATCTTCTAATTTCTCCAGTTCTTTGTTATCCAGGGTAGGTGTCTTCAAATGAGAAGTTTTACAGGTTTTAAGCACTTCATCCAGTGCTGCTCCTTCTAGGATGGGCTTGCCTGATTTTTGAAGAAGGCTAAAAGCTTCCAGTTCTTCCTCAGACAGAACATGCTGTTCATTCACATTCCCACAAAACCACTTTAAAAACGCCTCGTCTTCAGCAGTCTCAAACAACCAGTCAAAATCTTCTCCATTAAGGGTATCAGCTTTGGGATAACCAATTTTTTTCAATGTTTCCACAAGATCTTTCCCACAGCTCATGGTTTACGACCCCAATTTTTATAACTGGCACGGGTTTATGGTGCTGACATTTTGAAAATAAACCCACATACAAACAAAACTAATTTTATGTTAAGTCCATAGAGAAAGGTAAAAATAATTTTAGAACCTATAATGATTTCTCCTGGGGGGGGGGGGAAACCAAGTATTAGACCATTAATAAGGTGACCACAGTTTTAAAAGGACGATATAGATAAAATATCAAATGACAGGTGGAACCATCTAACCCAGAGGCAGTTACAGCTGAAATGTTTGATGAAGAGAGACAGAAACAAAATAAACTATCAGGGTATGCTCAGAACACTGCAAACCTCATTAACAAGGAAATGGCATTTTTTCCAAAAACAAAGTGCATTAAAATACATTATATTTTATACAGCAGCCGCTCAGTTTTGAATTCAAGGTAAACAAGTCCAAGCCGTCATGTCGTTAAGCAGCCTCTTCCCCGCCCCTCCTACGAAAATAGAAATATATGTGGTTAAGTTTTCTAGGGAAAATGTCAACTAAATACCTCAGGGACTCAACTGCCACCCGCCATCCACACGAGTCAATGAGAACCGTCAGGCTCAAGGTGGAAGAAGCGCCCCGACCATGAGAAGCACCCAAGTGTCCACGAGGGCCCCACTGCGCAATGCACGACGAAGGGACCGACCGAACGCGGGGACGCTGACCGTACAGGCGAACGAGGAACCGGACGGCCCGGCGGCAGAGTCTCGGGTCTGGGGGTTTCGTGTCATTCAGTCACGATACGTCGGCAGATTAGTGAGACACACGTCCACGCAGTCCACCGACTCGGCGTCGCAGACGGGCTGTACGACGGCCGTCAGGCGGCGGAGCCCGGAGGCGGCCGCCCGCGTCCCCACCACGCCTCAGGGCCAAAGCCGGAACCCGACCCCGGACCCCCAGGCCCCTCCCCTGACGTCCCCGCGCGCTGCCACCCGCCCCAGGCCCCGGCCGGCCCCCGGCTTCCCGCCCTGCGCACCCCGACTGCGCGCCTGAAGGGAGTCCCCGGGGGCACCCGGAAAGAAGAGGCAGCCGCGTGGCCCGCGCCGCTCCCACAGCCCCGCGCCGCTCAGAACCGCGAGGTCCGGGCCATTCACCTCAGGGACCTCCGCTCGCAGCCGCTCGGCAGGCCTCCGCCGCGTCCCGCGCCTCGCACTGCCTCACGGGAGCGCCGTCATCGCGCGCGCGCGCAGACGGCTCAGGCGGGGCTGCGGGGGTCACCGTTTGCACAGGCGCGGTACCGGAAGACGCGGAGGCCGAAGAGGCGGGGAGTCGACTTCTCAGGAAGCGAGCTGATTGGCTCCCTGCCGCGGGGGCGGGGCGAGGGCGCCGAGGTGCGCGTCGGGCGGGCCCAGGCCTTGCTGAGGTCCCCCTCGTCGGGAGGGTCGGCCCGCAGCGTCCGGAAGCGCCGTCCCCCGCCGATGTGTGCTCGGCCCGCAAGACGGGCGCTCCCGCTCCGCTCAGCCTCCTGCCGTCCCGTCCCCCGAGCTCCGGCCCCTACTGAGATGCTTTTAGGGGAAGGCCCAACTGTCGGGAGTGCGGCCGCAGCCAGCCCCAGCCTGCCGCTCGTTGGCTGCGGTACCGGGCAGCCTGGCCCGGCGGCCCGTGTCCTGTCGGACGGTGTTAATGCTCGCGGTCCCCTCGGAGAGGTGGAGGTGAGCGAGTCAGGGATCTAAGCAATCGGAGCAAGTGCCTGCCTGGTGGGCTTCAGGCTTTGCCGTTATTCCCACTTTACACTGTTCTTCTTACAACGAACGTTATTTTGCACAAGCAGTTTGAGGATCAGCCTTCCCCTAACCACTAAGCAAAAGCTGACTTCCTCTACAATCCCATATTCGAAATGTAACTTTTAAAGACTTCTTAAACTCAAGATGAAACACTGTTTCCAAAGAGCTTGCCAGAGCAGGCCATGTGTAGTCAGTGAAGGAAAGATTGCTGAAATAAGATTGCAAAATTCCATGTAAATCTGGTTGATGCCCTACCGTCCAATGAAACCAGACCTTTTGGGTTCACATTTGTATTGGACGGAAATCATTTGCATCTCCAGCAGACAAAAATCAGTTTTTACTTACCAATCTTCTACAAGTCAGCATCTAAAAGTGCAAGGTTTGTATCCTGGTCATTACTACATAGTCAGTGCTCCCCCAGCATCAAATGACTAACGTAGCTTGTTAGACAATGTCCTAGTCTAGTGTGACATTGCAAGGGCAGAAGTCTTTCTAGATAATATTTTTAAAAATATCAGTATTCTTAAAGAGAGAAAAATGTTCTAAGGCAGACGTCACGAATTAACCTTCAGTTGAAGATACTTCCTATTAATTTATTTTTTACTTTTTTATTCTCTTCTAAAAGACAGCAAAGCCTAAAATGATCTGAAAAACAAACATTACAAGGGAAGAAGTTTACAGGTGGGTGGTGTCCTGCTGGTGAGCAGGAGGCTAGGTTAGAGTCCCTGGACCAAGAGGACCCCCTCAGCCAAGCATGGGGGCAGGGACTGGGGGGGCTACCATGCAGCAGGACGCAGCCGCTGAGCCGGTTTGTAGGGAGGAAGTGAAGGCTGTGCCAACAGTGCCTTCAAGAGATTTTGCTGAGGAGGCAAAGATTGAGGGAGAGAAGACGACATGAGATGAGGGGGTGGCAGTGCAGAGCTGAAGGGAGGGTTTTGTTTTAAGATGGGAGGAACTTGGGGACATTTATAGACTGTGAGGAGGAACTCAGAGGGCACAGAAGATGCCAGAATGAAAAGGGGCTACTTTATAGAAAGATCCCCATTGGATAGGAGAGTGAGACCCTCAAGCACACAAGGTTCTTCTAGAAGCCCACTTTTCCTGGGTCATTTCCTGGGCCCACCGATTCTCCATATGATTTGACTAACTCTGAAAGACGTTTGTGGGGCCAAAAAACAAAACAAAACATAAAAGTGTAAAGTAAAAATCATAATGGTATTGCCCCCAGAGCAATAATACAATAGGTTCAACTATACAGACTTGGAAACTTTTCTTTGCAAAGTTGACTGTTTAGGACATTTCTGCATTCGAGGTTGCATTTGGAATTTAAGAAAGCAAATGTTACACTTACTTCCAGGGCAAGCTCTTTCCTCCAATCAAAGTCATGGGGGAGTTGCAGAGTCAAAAGAGAGAACTGAGGGATGAACTTCCCCCCACGAAAGCCCAGGAGAATGTAACAGAGGAAATAGACCTGAACACACAGAACTGTGAGCGTCACGTGGTTTTGCTTGCTTTTTCTCCTTCCTGTAGGAATCGTCTTTCTCCTACTGATATTAAAAAGTACTTTAGGTTTTGGACAACATCTTTGCAGATGTGTTTTAACTGTAGTCTGATGTTAAAGATCATTTGTTTTTAGGTGTATGTTTAGTGGTGGTGGCAGGACTCCATTCTTCAAGCCATGGGGCGTGGGGGCCGCGCCCAAGCAGAGAAGTGACAAGAGACTTAGAAACTTGATTCTGCAGCAACAAAAGTGACAAAAAGTGGCACGAGACATGCAGGGAGGTTCCAGCGCACTGGGAAAAGGAGTGAGCTGGCTCAGGGTACCTGAGAGAGAGAGCCTCCCTGAGTAGGCTGACCATATGTACCGTTTTAAGTGGGACAGTACCGCTTTTCTCTGTCCCATTTCAAACAGTATGTCTGGTCAGCCTAGTCTCACTGGGCTAAATTCAAGGTGTCCGTAGGCTGATCAGATGACCATTTGAAACGGGCCAGAAAAAAATGGTACTGTCCTGTTTAAAACAGTGTGTACGGTCAGCCTCTCTCTGGGGGCAGAAGCCTGGGGCCCGCTGGCCAGAGAGGAGAGCGAGTCTGGATGACGCCAGGTTTCCAGCTGAGCGGAATGGTGGCACTTCTTCCTATCCGTCCTTCCTGTTCTGAAGACAGCACAAGTCAGGCCTGCACTGCGGGACTGAAGGACAGTGGGCGAAGGGTGGGTTTGTCTCCCATCACACAGACATTCAGGTGACAGAGGTGAAAACACAGTCCTCAAACTCAGAGGTCACCAAGAAGGCTTCATGGGGGGTGGGAGGAAGGTGGCAGCAGAGGAGCTTGTGGGGGCCGGGGGGCGGGGTACGTTCTCATAAAAAGCCTTTGGACAGGCCGAGGAGGTAGAAGGGGTTGAGAGCCACTTGGAGCTAAACCACTCGCATTCTGGAAAGATCCCTGTGGCGCAAGAGTTCACTGGGGGCCTGACCTGGCTCGGGACTGGGAGCAGAAACAGCATGAAAAGGACTCTGCTGCTGGTCAGCCCAAAGGAGAGCAGCCCCATTGGGGTGGACATAATTCCAGCAAAAATGTGGTGGGAAGGGGTGCAGGAGTGTCAGAGGCCCAGAGCTGCGCTGAGAGGCGAGGACAGGCTGGTGGGTGCAAAGGGAAGCAAGGCCGGGGAGGGTGGAGTGACAGCAGGGTGTGTGGGTTTAATCCCAGAGGTGATGGGGGGTGGGGGGCGGCAGGACTCCCGCGGAGGTGATTCTCACTCCCAAGCAGGCGGAGGAGGGTGTCCCAGTCAGGGGGTGCTGGCGATAATCCAGGCCTGGGATACGGAGATGGAATTTGGCCAGAGGGGCTTTCCAGAGAACCAGGGTTGGGTCCCCGGCCCACCACCCTTTGGTGGGTGACCTGGGGAAGGTAAGTACCTTCCCCGAGCTGTAGTTTTCGCCTGTGAGATGGGCCCAGGGTGAGCACATCAGGCATGAATTACACCGAGTGCCCAGCACAGCTCCTGGAGCCCTCGTGCCATCAGCAAAAAGTGGTGGCAATTTTAAGTCATTTAAGGGACATTTGGAATCCGAATGTCCCTTTTCCCTTTGGACCCCAGCTGTACCCCTAGTAGGAAGTCCCTCATATTCTAGGGATTCCCCAGGCGGGCTTGCACGGGTCCCAGAGGCCAGAGTGCTGCTGGCTGCAGCTGTGGAAGGGAGGAGGAACCCTAAAACCGCCTGCAGATCTCCTCGAGTCATCTCAGTGTGCTGCGGCCGTGCACCCCAGGTGGCTGCCCCAGGACAGCCCTGTTCTGGCTGCCCAACTCTCCACTCGTGGTGGGCATTTCCGCCCTATTGTTCTCTGCTGGGGCCAGGCTGTTTCACACCCTGCCCCACACTATAGGCCCTGATGGCGGGAGGCAGGGGCCATGCCTAGGATGTTCTGGGGACACTGAGGACAGGTCTAAGGAGGGCTTCTCAGGTGCCTCCAGAGAGGCAGCAGCCACTGTGTGGAAGGGCACATGGAGACAGGCCAAGGGCACTGGCAAGGACACCTGGCCAACGTGGGTACCCTAAGGGCCAAGCTGTCTTCATGAGGCAGTGCCCAGACCCAGGGCCGGAGGCAAAGTCTGAACACCCACAGTGAGAGCCCCCGCTTGGCAAACGGGGTGGGGGAGGCATTGGAACTTGGGGGGGGGGGTTCCCCCATCATTCAACTCCACTGTGACTGTCCAGGGAGGCAGCTCGGACGGCGAGTCTCAGTGGTGGCCAGCCAGCAGGTGTAGGAGGACCAGGTCCACCTGGTGTCTCAGAGAAAAGGCACGGGCAGGGCGGTGAGGGCCGAGAGGCCACCAGTGGGCTCAGGCTCCCTACCGAGGCCAAGCAGAGGGAGTCCAGCACAGTGATGGAAAGAACTGGAAGCCAGAGGGGTGAGGTATAAAAATCTGTATTTATATTACAAAGACAGAAGGTACAGCACAGTCCCTCCCAGTGAGCAGGCCAGTGGGGGGCCCGTCTCTCTCCAGCGAGGGTCTTGCCATGCGCCCACATGGCCAGCACCAGGCACCCCAGGCGACCCTAGACTCTGGCACGGAACCTGCCTTAGTGCCCTAGAGGTGGCCCAGGGTCAGAGTCCTGTGTGCACAGTAGTGGGTAGGGGACCCCAGGTTAGCTGGCCCAGAGAGAAGCAGGGGTGAGGAGTGGGGGAAGCCTGCCTCACCCAGCAGATGGGAGTTGTCTGGGGCAGAGAGCAGGGTGGGGGCCTCAGTACCCTAGGGGTGCAGGGCCATCTGCCTGAGAAAGCAGGCTTGGGCAAGGTGGCTCCGAGCCCCGGCCTGCAGAGGCGGGCCCAGGCCTCCCAGGAGGGGCCTTCCCACAGCCAGAGTAGGAGGCCACCTCCCAAAGAGGGCAGAGACCCAAACCTGAGTCTGGGGTCCCAGAGCTCAGCCACCCAGTGCTACAGCGGCGCACGTGGGCGTGGGAGGGTACGCAGACACAGAGCGCTGTTCTGGTCACATCTGCTTTCTATCAACCCGACAGCTGAGGTGTGCCCTTAGCAATCCAATGCGGCCTCTGCAGGGCCCCTGCTGGGTCCCCACAGCCATCAGCAGCTGTCAGCCGGTGCAAGTGGCAAGGAGCCGGATGGGGGGAGTGGGCAACTCCTAGTACCACACCCTGGTCCCAAGGAGCAGCCCTCCTGCGTATGATGCTGTGGGGTGCTCAGACACAGGACCCCTGGGAGGCCAGGAGAGAACCGTGGCCTGAAAAGCCATGGCAGAGCTGCCGGCACAGCCAGCTGAGGACCACAGCTGGTCATAGGGTAGGAGTCTGGGGGTGGGGGTGGCGAGCTGATGCTTCATCCCAGGGGCCTGGACTTGTGTACCTAAAGCAGGCCCCTAACTGCAGGTACTCCTGCCCTGTTGGCAAGGAGCGCTCTGTGGATGTGCTCGGACGTGCTTGCGCCGGACCCCCAGTGCAGCTGGAAGGAGGTGTCAACAGGACAGCTGACCTTACAACCCCCAGCAAGAGGTGTGGACAGTCCTCCCAGCTGCTCCTTGCACCGCCCCCACAGGCCAGCTCTCCCCTGCATCCTGAGCACCCCCAGGGCAGGTTCTGTGCCAGAGCCACTTCAGAGACCCCTTCCTGCCTCAGTCAGGCCGCCCACCCTGGGGTGTCTGTCGGCATGGCCGAAGGTAAACAGGACCTGGACGTGGTTCCACTGCACCATGCAGGGAGACAGACGCCGCTGTGGGCCAGCCCCTCAGCCCCCCTCCCGAATATTGCTGTGTCGTCCCTGGGGACAACGACTTCGGCACGAAAGGCCAGAAGCCTCCTAATGTCCAGGCCTGACCACCCAGGGTGCGCTGTCCTCATCAGCTGCCAGTGTCAGAAATGTAGAGTCCTCACCCCAGACCTGGGGAACAGGGCAGGATCTAGCTGGGTACAGGCAAGAATGTGTTTTGCTGTTAGCGGACACCCCACCCAGGAGGCCAGGCTACAGAGCAGGCCCTGCAACCTGCTGGGTGACAGAAAGCAGCCCTGCTGCCCAGTGCAGCCCCTGACCTGGCCCTGCAGTCTCTCATTCCCAGGGACTTGTGGCTATTGGCAGGGACTGTCCCATGGGCAAGGAGTACCTGCTGTGCAGATTTGGGGACATCCTGTGAGCCACAAGGGACAGGCTGGTGGTAGTGGTCAGGGTGGGGCCAGACATGGGACACAAGGCACACTTGGACGATGGTGACAGACAGACAAGTCCCTGAGACGCTGGGTGGCACCCACCCCTCGGCAAACAAGGACAAACGATGCTAGGAAAATAGAGTACAAAAATCTCGTACAGGAAGTAGAGGCAGCGGCACAAGCTGACGGCACACGCTCGGCGGGAGGCACAGAGCTGCTTTCGTTTGGGGGAAAGCCTCTCTCCCGGGAGCCCTGCCTGGGGCTGCTGGGGGGGTGCAGCCACTTTCTTTTTAAAGGGAGAGGAGAAGCTCCCTGAGGACCCAGCTGCTTTGATGCTCAGGCCCCCAGCACACCTCAGTCCCTGCTGGGAGGAGAAGCCTCTTCCCTGTGCAGACAGGGCAGGAGAGCAGGGGTGGGAGGGGGAGGCAGGCACAGGCCCAGGGCCCATGAGGGCCAACCACCCCGGGACACGTGCCCCCGGGTTCCCAGGGACCTCTGGGTCTGGAGACCATGTGCGCGCGTGTGTGTGCATGTGTGCAGGCGGGCGTGCCTAGGCGCGTGCATGTGTACATCTGAGGGACCTTTGAGCAGAAGCTGCCTAGCTGGGTGTGGGGTGACCCTTGGGTGCAAACGGCCCTCCCCGCCCTCTGGCCCCGAGCTGCTCACCCAAGTCCTGCCCTTCATAGATCCCTCTGTCCATGCTTCAGGAGCCTATGTGGACCGACAGATAGATGGACAGATGCACGCACGGAGAGCCACACTTTCCTTCCTTCCTCGGTCCTGTCCTTCCTCCTGGGCTCCGGGCTGGGGTCCGAGCTCCCCGCAGTGGTCATTAAGCCTCTCACACGGCGCCCGCCGAGGTTTGCAGCAATGACATTTAATACTTCTGGAATGATTAGAAATCTGAGAACAGACCGTGCGCAGCCACACGGGGCTCCTGGACGTGAGAGCTGGGCCTGCCCCCTGCAGGGTTCTCTGCCCGGCTGGGAGAGGCAGGAGGAACGGTGTGCCCTGACCGGCAGGTGGGCACAGCTGGGTAGCCCGGGTGAGGGCTGAAGCTTCCAGAATGGCACAGCGGTGGGCCCATGAAGAGGCTTGAGAGGACTGGAGGGCTGATGTGCTTGGCTGGGCGGGCAGGCGGGCCACAGAGCAGAGGGCGCTGGGCCTACGAGAGGCCGGGGTGGCTGGGCCGCCGGCACGGGGGCCCGTAGCCACCATCACTGCAGCCACCACTCTGCAGGCTGTAGTGGTCATCTGCGTCACTGCTGCTGCCAACACTGTCCAGCTCGCCGGGGCCAAACTCCATGCCCTCTACGTCCACTTCTGGAGAGAGCAGAGGGGATGGGGTTGGGCACTGAGAGGGTGCCAGCCGAGCTCCCTTCAAAGTTAGGGGAGTCTCTGCCTCTTGTGGAAGGAGCAGAGGCTCCGGGTAGGGGTGCAGCAAAGATGGGGCTCTGGGTCTGCAGCTCAGGTAAGCACTCGGCCCCTGAAGCACAACGCCCTGGCCCTCTAGTGGGCGAGTCACTTGGCCTCTGTGTCTTGCCCACCTCGTCCCATTACTTCTGCCACCACATGTGCGGTGTTCGGATGATGCTGGGGACAGACACGTGGCCACACTGCCATCCCCACCCTCCAGCTTCCCAGCCAGGGCCTACGGCAAGCAGGTGCCCAAGGACTGGAAGGGCTGTCCCTGCGTCCCCACCTTGCTCTGAGTCGTCGGTGGAGACGGCGGAGCCTGTGCTGTCTGTGCGCACACGCTCCAGGCTCTGCACCGACAGTTGCTCCAGGCGCCTCTTCAGGAAGCGGTGCTCCCGCTGCAGCTGCTCCTTGATGCTCAGCGCCCGGCGGTCCTGCTCCTCCAGTTTCTGGGGGCGGGTTGGGGGCTGTGAGCCTGGCGGTGCCCCTCTCCCACACTGGGGCATGGAGGCCTGGGCAGAGTCCCTGTCCCTCACCTGGCCTGGGCCCAAGGCCACAGGGTCCCCAGGCCCCATGGGCCCCAAAGGCTGGCTGTACCCCCACCTCACCCTGCTAGGTTGTTACACTAGGTGACACCTCCCAGCCCAGTGCTCTGTGTCTGCTGACCAGCTCCAGGAGGCCCATAGCCACCAGCCAGCTTGGCCAAGCCACGTCATGTGCGGGCCTGAAGCCCCAGAACAGCACTGCCCAGCTCTGGGCGCGACCTCCTCCCAGAGGACGGCACTGCCCAGGGCAGCTCTCCCTGCACACGGTGTGCCCGCCTGGCTTGTACCTGCCCACCCGGCCCCTCACCTTCCCCTGCACTGAGACACAGCCTGCTATGGGAGGGTGCCAGGCCAACGGCTGGGCCTCTCCAGGAGCTCCTGCCACCCTGCCTGGGGATGCCCAAGCTTATGCAGGCCCCAGGGGCCATGTAAGGTGACCAAGACCCATCCTGGTTGGCCCAAGTATCACCGGACCCCAAAACCAGCAGGCCTCAGTCTCAGACCATGGGAGCCTGCCCTAGGCAATGTCTCACTCAGCCCACACCCCACTGCCAGCCCCCCAACCCCACCCAAGAAAACCCAGCATGTGCCCATGACCTCCTGAACCCTCAGCAGGCCTGTGATGTGTACCCACCTGCTGGGTAGCTCCCCACCCCACCCTGGTCACTCCCCCAGGGTGCACAGGGCCAGGCTGGGGTCGGCCACGGCAGCTAGCGGGCAGCGGTGGAGGGCATGGCCCCGCTCACCTTGATGTGCGTCTTGGCGCGCTTCAGGAGGCTCAGTGTGGTGTGGCGGGTGCTGTCGGGGCCCAGGGGCACCAGCTGCTTGAGTTGCTCCAGGTAGAGCCTAAGTTTGGCTCGTCTGAAAGAGCCAGAGACAGAACCGTCAGGCCAGGCAGCCCAGCCCTCAGAGGGTGGGAGGGAGCCAGCTGGGCTCCCACACAGACATGCCGAGGGCCCCTGTCCGGAGTTCCCTTCCCACCTGGCTGGCCACACCCCAGCCCTCGGAGCAGCCTGGCACCCACAGCTCCAGCAGAAGAGGAGGACCTATGGCCAGGGCTATGCTGTCAGCCAGCCCCCCACAGCCCCCCAGAGCCTCAGAGTCCCACGACCAGGCACTGCCCAAGAGTCTGGGTGCACGAAGTATAGCCTGGGGTGGGGTGGGGGAGGTGCAGGGTGCTCACAGGTGGCTCCCAGAGATCCGGGGGCCTCGGACCCGATTTACGCCCCCCTGCCCACCTTGCCAAGCACATGGTGCTCACTGGTCTCTCGCGCCACCACAGAAAGCTGAGTCCATGGGGGGGGGGGGGGGGGCGGGGTGGGGCTGACTCCTCCCACCCTGATACCGGTAACCCTTTGGAAACTGCTTCTTTCCAGATTTTATCCCCAGGTCCACACAGATGAATGCAGTTTCCCCACAAAACTGGAACCATAATACTCAGAGGTGTCTGTTCACACGGGGACAGGTGGGGCTCAGGCTGTCGGCCCTGGTACAAACGCTGCCTTTCCTGGCTCATGTCGTCTGGGGGGCAGGCAGGCAGAGATGGGGGAGGCAGCCAAAGCTCACCGGGAGAGCACACTCTAGCCACCATGAGGCCACCTCATGGGATCCGCCTGCCCCTGCTGACGCTGCTTCTGCTCCGGCCGAGCTCCTACAAGAGGGCAAGGGGTAGGCCTGCCCTGCCATGGCCCCTGCAGGCACATGCTCCACCCCAGGGAGCACCAGCATTGGCTGTCCCGCCTGTCCATCTCCGTTCCCTGTGCTCCACAGCCCAGGAAAACCCACAGCCTTGCTCAGCCTTACAGACCCTGGGAGGGAAGTGGACAAGGATGGCCACCTCCTCTGGACAAAGGGGTGTCCGGAGCCCAGGGAGCAGCTGTCTGCAGCCCCACCTGCAGGAGGCGGGCTGACCATGCTGCACTCCATGTGTGGGCTCCGTCTCGCACCGTGTCCACACAGCACCCCGGGTCCTGGAAGTTCTCTGGGTGAACCGAGTTAGACCTTAGGAAGAACTTCCAAAACACAGGATGGAGGCTGTGCTCGGCCACGAGGAGGTGGGGCCTGAACAGCCTGGGCCCTGGAGACCCATGTGCGGAGCTGGAGCCTCACCCCAACACGGACACAGGGCTGGGGAAGGGGACACAGTGTGGGGTTGGGCACCCATGCCTCCCAGTCCCAGGCCACCGCTGCATGAGCCTCTGACCTCCCAGAGCCCGGGAACGTGAGCCTCCTCACCCTGGTGCCCCATGAGGATGAGGCCCAGGACCACTGGGCATGAGGAGCAGAGCTCTGTGCTCGAGGAGGGGCTTGTTAATCGGGGACCTGCCCCCTCCCACCATCATGGGCCCCACTGCCCGCCACCCAGGCACAAGTGAGGTTCCCCTGTCCACCTGTTAGTTCTATAGCAAATGGCAATGCGTACAATCTACCATGTAACTACTACTCAGTATGTGATCTCTGTGAGAAATCAGAGAATGCAAATCCGCAGAACAAAGCAGAAATGAGAAGGACCCCCAACTCCGCCTCCCAGAGATGAGCAACAAAATCATGTCAGTATATTCGACATTGTCACGTCATGAATGTTAAGTGAAAAAAATCAGCCTACTCAGAACCACCTGTGTGACAAGGGACCCAATACTGTTTTAAAAAATAAAGCAGCAGACGCACACGAGAGACTCAACAGGACACAATGAAGAGCAGAAGCATGCGTCTCCAGGCAGGGCGGTCGGCAACGTTTATTTCTTTGACTTTGTGTTTTGTTTTGTTTTGTTTTGTTTTGTTTTTTGTATTTTCCAGGTTTTCTATACTAAAAAAAAAAAACACCACATATTACTTTTACAATCAGAAAAAGAGACATTTGTACAAGAAAGAAAAAACACAGCTACAAGACAAGTAACAGTGGAAAACTATTTGCAATACACATAAAAGACAAACGGTTAGTATTGGTGACATTTTGAGCTCATACACATCAAAAATAAAGAGGCGCGTCGCGGCGGGAAAACGGGCAAAGGACACGAGCAGGCAGGGTGCGGAACACAGATGGCTAACCTGACACAGAGCGGACCGCGCCCCAGAGTCCCAGCACGTGAAGACTCGCTGAGGCCACAGTCAGAGCGGCCGTGAAAGCCGTGGCGGGCTCTCGGGGGGCCAGAGCTCCGGGCCCTGCAGACTTCGCGGGCGGACGGCAGCGCCCATGGGCCATCGCAGCAACGCGCACCCTTGGCCAGCATTTCTACTTCTCGATTTTGGTCCCACGACACTACCCCCAGATAGGCAGAGACCTGCATTCCCAGCGCTCACGGCAGCACTGTCTGCATGAACCAGGGGCCAGGCTAAGGACCTGTGGGGCGGCCATGGGTCCTGTGCCAGGACCACCCCGAGGAGGCGGAGGAGAGCCCAGGGACACGGGTGGACAGCGCTCAGGTCGTGTCAGGAGAAAGGTCAAGTGAGGAACTAGCAGATATCAAGGTCTTGTTCTTATCCAAGTCAGCACCTGTGTGGATGCAGGGCCGCCCAGCTGCTAGGATGGCGGGGGTTGGGGGGCGCACAGGGAAAGTCCGCAAGTGCCTGTGACGTACGTGAATGGTCTGCTTTAGCAACCGTACAGCAGACACTTCTCAAGAGACAAAGAGGCCACCAGATTCTACCTGTGCCTTGTCTAACGCGAGACAACATGCCCACCCAGCCCCAGAAGAACTGGCTGGGGGGCCCTGGGCAGGTCCCAGTCCTGTGAGGAGGGGGCATCCCCAGGACCTCCCTGGGCTGGAGGGAGGCTACGACCCTGCAGAATGGGGCTGCGCTGGGCTCTGAGGCGGCTGCAGTGCTGCAGGCCCTCTGCCAGTACCCTGTGGCTGTCCCCAGCATTCTTGAGATCTTTGAAAACCCACCACTTCCTGAAGGAATGCTGTGTGGACTCAGGAGGCAGGACCTGCCTCTGGGAACTACTGCATGAATGTTAACAGCAGCTGCGTCTCTAGCGGCTGTGGCCACAGCCCAGCCCTTGACGTGGGCCCTTCCTAGCTCCTCACCGCCAGCACCTGCTCCCCAGAGGAGGGCCCAGAGCTCCCAGGTCCCCCAGTGCCGAGGGGCAGGGTCCTGGCCGTCTAGCAGAGCCACGCTCTGAGCACTCCAGGCCTGGCTGTGGCAGTGGTGGCAAGGAAATGCACTGGGGCAGGACGGGGAGTAAGCGTAGCACCTTGCTCCCCTCCTGATCACCTGCATTTTCTAGCTGTGAGGTTAGTAAAGGCCACATGTGGCTGGAGGGACCCACCCAGGACCTGGACCACCATCTCCACGCTGGGAGAGGTGGGGGATGGCTGAGTGAAGGCCTCGGGCTGGCCTTTGGGATGGGCGCCCTTACCCCACACATGCAAGAGCCAAAGCCTGGACTGGGGTGGGGAGCACGTGTCCTCCACGACCCCCAGGCCGCTGGGGTCAGGAGCCATGCACTGGCCTTAGCGGACTGATGGGCTGCTGTCTGGGAGAGGAGGATAGGAGGAGGACCAGGGACAGCTCAGAGCAGGTCCCCGCAGGCTCCCCAAGGGCATGCCCCAAGGGAAAACGACGTGCAGGCCTGATGCCCTGGGGGCCGGCCGGGTGACCCAGCCAGGTGCTTCCTTCCTTCCTCAGGACAGCACAGAGCCAGCCCTTCCTGTGGCCAGCAGCCAGGAGCATTTGGCATCAGCACTGGGCAGCCACAGGTACAGCAGGGTCCCAGGTCCAGGCCTGTGGGCTCCTCAGGGCCGCCCACACCTGCTTACTGGCCTGCCGGGAGCAAAGCCTGCACCGGGCAGGAAGGAGGGCTGTACAGAGACCCCGGCTGCCCACCCATCCTGCCTCTGTGCCTCCAAAGGGAGTCATTAAGCCCAGCCCAAGGGCCGGCTCTGGGAGAAGGTGGCCGAAGCTAAGGCCAGGTTCAAGGGACAGCTGCAGAGGACAAAAGCCAGCCCCTGTCCTCATCTGAAGGGCTGTCACGCCCTTGCCACCCATTCTCGCCCAATGTCATCCCCACTGTCTGTCTGTATTGAGGGGCTGCTGTCCCAGGCACCACCCCACGTGACTGGGGTCCGGTCCAGGCGGGTTGTTTCCTAGGCCTGGCAGCAACCCCAGGGCCTGCCTGGCGGTCTGGGCTCCTGCACCTACCCCACCTCCGTGGCTTCGGGAGCCCCTCAGACGCACAGGGCCGGTCCAGGAAGTGCAGCTCCTCTAGAGAACACGGTGTTCTGTCCCTGCCCAGTGCCCGCCCAGCAGAGGCCCAATCCCACGGGAGCGGAAGCTGGCGCTGCTGTGAGTGTAGACTTGGGGGCGGGGGCATGCACAGAGACCTGGCCACCCTCCAGACCTCCCCAGAGCAGGCCGGGAAGGCTCCACATGTATGCAGGGCCCCCTCCCCACGCTCCAACCCAAGAAGGGAGGACAGAGCTGGCCCATTTCGCAGATGGGAGCAAAGGTCAGGAGAAAGCTTCCACCCAGTGTCCCTCGGGGGTCATCCCTGGTCCTGGCATGGGGGGGCCTCCATGCCCACCCACAGCGCCCACCGTCCCTGTGAGATCTGCCCTGAGGGCACCTTCCCATAGGGGCTGAGCTTGCCAGTGTCTCGTCCCCACTACAGAGCAGGTCCAAGGTCACTGAGAACGCGTGGGCAGAGTGAGGCCTGCAGCAGGCCAGGGCCAGCCAGGGGAAGGACGCCCAGCAGCAGAAGGCACTGGGTCTGGGGGGACTGGGGCTACAGCTCCAGGATCCAGAGTGGACCTGGTCCTGCAGCTGATGGGTGGGCATGACATGGACGCCCCTGGCTCCTGCCCTGGGCAGAACTTCCCACCCAGTCCACATGGCCTGGGACTGGCTGCCCACCCCTCTGCCCCTCGGACGAGACTCCAGCAGGAGCTCCTTGGAAGGTGGGCCCCAGGGCACAGGAGGTCCCACACCAAGGGGACCGAACCCTCCTAGCTGGAGGCCAGCATCCCTGGGGTTAAACACTTGCTCCCAAAGGGGCTCAGGTGCCCCAAAGTAGATGGACCTCCTCCTCCAGGGAGCTGGCCCTACCCCAGCTTGGGACCCTGCCCCAAGTCCCTGACCCGAACCTGGCTCTGAGCCCCGGGCCTGGACCCCACCCCTTCCTCCCAGCATGGGGGTGCCTGAGAGTAGAACTGGGCCTCCTCCTTCAAGACTGACCCTTTCCAAGATGAGGACCCAGCCTGGCAGCATGGCCAGCCATACCCAGGACACATGGGGCAGGGTTGGGGGGCTGGCCACAGCATCCCCTCAGTAGAACAGTGAGTGGGAAGGGGGCATGCCAGGTGGCTCACATAGGGGACTGGGGGTGGGGGACAGGGGGGTCACTTACCTGTGCTTTTCTAGTTCATTGTGTGAAGACCTGTTTAGAGAGAGAAAAACAGAGCTCACTCGCCTGCCTGACCCCCAGCGCACAGGAACGGTGAGGACGCCAGCACTTACACACAGGGGCGGGGGGGGGGGGGCCCGGACAGGGAGGGCTGGGGCATGTGAGCAGCTACTGCATAAAAAGGTTGGGGGGACCTTGCACCAAGTGACAAGGACAAGAGACACGGAGAGACAGCTATATTCAGTGGTACCCAAGGCCACCTGGCTCACCTAGTGAGGTATGTGGGGGTTCTGGCAGGCAGGAGGGTCGAGGTCCCCTTCCAGAAGG
The DNA here is from genome assembly GCA_004026885.1 of Lyroderma lyra. Lineage (NCBI taxonomy): Eukaryota > Metazoa > Chordata > Mammalia > Chiroptera > Megadermatidae > Lyroderma > Lyroderma lyra. The sequence goes on along the minus strand of PVJL010002149.1, from coordinate 3,621 downwards.
GGTGGGCGAGGCCCAAGGAGTCACGGAGGCCAGTTTTGGGGCTGACCCACCCTGTGCTCCCAAAGCTGCCTGGACACTGAGCTGCCCGTCCTCTGTCCCCCAATCCCCAAGGCCAGTGGTGTCCCTGCAGCCACATGGGCTGACACCGAGGGCCGACAGCAGGTGAGCAGAGAGACCAGAACTTTAGGACATGGGTAGTCCTGTCCCAGCATCGCCAGCCAGAGTGTCATCGCCACCCCCCAGGCTCACACACCTGCCCAATCACAGCCCATCAAACCACTGAGACACAGATGCTCCTCAGGCCAGTGGACAGCGGGGAGGCCGAAACTGGCCCTTCTGCTTCCCTCCAGGTCATGGTCTGGCAGGAGTGGCTTCCCAGGGCCGAGCTCGGCCTTCCTGGGGGCAATGGCCCCATCTGCTGCTCAAGCCCTGCCCACCTGGTCCATTCAGACAGGGACAGCGTCACAGCATTCACCCCATGAGACAGTGAGGCCTTGGGGCCAAGCTCCTATTTCCAGGTCACCCCCCAGTCCAGGCAGGGACACGTTGGGCTGGACGGGGCTCCCAGGCCACCTCAGCGCACACACCCCTGGACCAAGCCCCAAGCCTCCCCCTTCCTGGAGTTTCCGCAGACCTCTGCCTGCCTGCCTCCACTCTCCCCTGCTCCAGGAACTCAGGATGAGACATCTCCCATTCCATCCCTTGGCCAGGGCACCTCCCCATTCTGCCTGCCTCTGCCACCTGCCATGCTCTCCTCCCACCGGGGCAGCCAGCTGGAGGGCCTCCCTATGCAACCTCAGGACTGCCTCCAGAGCCAGGTTCCAGGGGCCTCGAGGGCCTGCTGGTCACCTGGACTGGGCAAGGAGCCTTAGAACCTCTGCCAGGGCCAGCTGGGGGCACAGCCACCAGGCTCCCCGCGGCCTGAACTGCAGCCCAGCGGTGTGTGTCTGTAGGTGTGCCCACCTGTGAGGGATGCAGGCGTCAGCAAGTGTCCTTCAACACAGAGAAGCCCGCCCGCGCACCCCCTCACAGGCTGGGCTGGACCCTGCTCTGCAGGGAGAAGGGCCCTTCTCAGGAGCCAAGGGATGGAGAGGGGCCCTGAGCCCCTCCTGGGCCACATACCCCCACGGGGCCTCGAGGGGAGATTCATCACCCAGGTGTGCGGAGGGTGCTATGCCTCTCATGGCGGCCTGGGGAGAGGTGGGCTGCCCTGGCCGGAGCTAAGCCAAGAGTGCTCCTGCTTTGCCCTTCACTTCAACCCCTCGAGGTGGCTATTCTTCTACCCACGTAGCACCTGCCCCTTGCAGGCTGGCTGCGGGCCCTCTCGCTGAACAACTGCCTCCAAAAGCCCTTGCTGGGACCCTCTTGCCCTCCTGCCCCCTCCTCACCCTGGTCCCAGCTATGCCCACCCTTCCCCTCACCTTGACAGGACACGAAAACCTCACCAGTGTGGGACTGCCCAGCCCAGTCAGAGCCCCTAGCTCTCTGGGCCCTGCTCCACCCCAGCCCCAGGGCTGGGCTGCCTGAGGCCCAGTTGGGCCAGGACAGCCGCAAGGGACATCTCTGTGAGCCTGGGGAAGTCGGGCTCTGCCCAGAGGAGCAACAGGGTGCACCCCAGCCCAGGAGAGCCTCTCAATACCTCCCCAGCACCCTCAAGGTCTCCATCCCTGCAGAATGTAGAAGGTCAGAGCCCCATCTTGGAACAGGAGTCCCAGAGATGGTGGGGTGGTCTGGGCAAGTAGTTCAACCTCTCCCTGCCTCAGTTTCCTCCGCCCTAAAACAGAGAAAACCATCTCCTTCCTGGGTTGGGTGCATATCAGTTAGTATACGCGTGCAGCACTCAGTACGTGGGAAGCACTCACAGAGCCTCAGCCGTGACTCCGGTTATCAGCTCTGGGTCCACCAGGCCGGGGAGTCCAAGATCACATCCCAGAGTTTCCCATGGGTGGCATGGCTCTGGGGACAGTTGAGAGCCAGCAGCAGGGGCCTGGCTAGCTCACTGAAGAGGCCTGAGGCAGTGGTGCTCCCCTAATGCACGTCCTTTCCCACAGTGTCCCCAGCAGGGGACCAGGGGCTGGGAATCAGAGGCCTGTCCAAGCCAGGGCAGATGGAGACAACCAATTCTTGCCAGGCCCAGGGCGCCATGACGTCACAGGACATGGGTCCTTGTACCAGCCTTTCTGTTTCCAAAGAATAAGCAGGCCACAGAAGTGAACTGCACCTGAAGCCCCCCCAAAGTGCAGCTCCCAGCCTGGTGACATGGTCCGAGCCAAGTGGGCCCTGGGCAGTGCCAGGTGTCCTGTGGTCCTCCTGGCAGCCAGGACAGTGAAATCCATGGGAGCCCTAGCAGAGGGGCCCTATTCCCCACCCAGGGCTGCACACCCTAGCTTCAGGGCTTCTGCAGCCTGGGTGGGGGGTGGGGTACTGCAACCCAGAGAAGCTGTACACAGCTACCTCCTCCCTCACTCGGCTCTCTTTAAAAGGAGGGCCCCTGTCCCAAAGAAGGGGACCCCTACACTTGTCACCACAGTTTCACTTGTGTCAGGAGGCTGGGCAGGAGTGTGGACACTGTGGAGCAGTTGGGGCCCAGGTAGGGCCTCTGTGCACCTTCTTTGTCCTGGCCCCGGGGGTGGGGGTGCTCAGCCTAGCAGCAGGGCTCGGCCCTAGGAGACAGTCTGAGAGATGCGGCCCATCCATCCACCTGCGGCCAAGAGAGGTCAGGGCGGCCAGCCCCACGCTGCTCTGCACCGAGCCTCAGTGTCCCCGGACCCAAGGGGCACCGACCAACACCAACTGACAACTTTTTTCCTCCTTAGAAAACTCCAGAACAACTTGGGGGCGGGGAGCGTCTGCGGGAGGAGACCCCAGGCGGCGGGGCTGTACGCGTGGCACTGTTTACGCGAGAGGCCGAGGAGGCGCGGCCCGCAGGAAGATGGCGACGGCGCGGGCGGGGCCGGGCGGGCGGGGCTGCGGCCGCGGCCCAGGAGCGCCTCCTCCTCCAGGCTGGCCGCCGGGACGCAAGGCGGCGGCGGGGTTGCAGGCCGGGGATCGGGACCGAGGGACGGCACTCTGGGGAAAGGAAGCCCCGGGCCGGGTGGGGGCGGCCGCGCGGGGGGGCGGTACCTGTTGTTCGGGGCCTTGCGCACCAGGCCGGCCGCCTTTGTTTTCTTCCTGGCGAAGTCGCCGTCGAAGGGCAGCACCGAGGCGTAGCCGTGCTCGGCCTCTGCGGACAGACGGCGCGGTCAGCGGGTCCCGTCCAGGTCCCGGCCCCGCCGCTGCCCGCCCACCCGCTCGAGGCCCGGCGCACAAAGGGGCGCGGGCGCTACCTCGGTCCCTGCGTTCCAGGTACTCGGCCGCCTCCAGCAGGATCAGCAAGGAGTTCAGCTCCATCCTCCGGCCCGCCCGCGCGCGCGCGCGCTCGGGGACGGCAGCACGGCAGCGGCCGCTGCCCGGCCCGTTCCGGCCGGCTCCGCTCGCCGCCTGCCCCGCGCGCTCAGCGGCCCCACTGCCCAGACTCTCGCAGACTCCTAGTGCACTCGGCCGCCACCCTCCGCCTCAGGCCCTCAAATTGACACTTAAGGACGAGCAGCGGCCGGCGCAGCCAATGGGGGCCGGCATTCG